>NJDD01006268.1:33989-57589 GCA_002245505.1 Calephelis nemesis | reverse complement strand
AGACAAAATAAATCATCCTAAAAGCAGAAGCCTGTTTTAATTATAGGTATTAGAATTTAGAACAAGCAATAAAATTATTAATCACAGTGAACGCAGAAAGTGACGCTTAAACATACTTTTGAAAATATTAATATTTGGAGCTCTCCTGATATCTACGGGAAGAGAATTCCAAAGCCTCACTGCTTGCGAGGTAAAAGAGCGGCTATAGTAGCAAGTGTTACGAGAGGGAACTTGAAGAGTAAAATTATCACTGGACCTGAGAAATTTTACTTCACTGTTACAGAACTTAAATCTCTCCTTTAAATAATTAGGCGCAAATGGATCAAAGAGAATAGAGTATAGAAGAGACAGGATATGACAGTTCCGGCGAACATTAATAGGCAACTTGAAGAGTAAAATTATCACTGGACCTGAGAAATTTTACTTCACTGTTACAGAACTTAAATCTCTCCTTTAAATAATTAGGCGCAAATGGATCAAAGAGAATAGATTATAGAAGAGACAGGATATGACAGTTCCGGCGAACATTAATAGGCAACTTGAAGAGTAAAATTAACACTGGACCTGAGAAATTTTACTTCACTGTTACAGAACTTAAATCTCTCCTTTAAATAATTAGGCACAAATGGATCAAAGAGAATAGATTATAGAAGAGACAGGATATGACAGTTCCGGCGAACATTAATAGGCAACCACTTGAGCTTAGCACGAAATTCGGAAACGTGATCATATTTACGCAATGAAAATATGAATCTAATACAAAGATTTTGAAGACGCTCGAGTTTATTTATTTGCTCAACTGTAAGATTTACATAACTAGCGTCAGCATAATCTAAGATTGAAAGTAGCAGGGAATCAGCAAGCATAATCTTGGTAGGAACCACCACACTAACTGTTCCACAATCTGATATTTTAAATAGAAAGTCTATATGTATCCTTTACTCGCCGCCGTTAATTTATTTAGTTACACTATTTTTAACTCGAGAACGGCTGAATGAAAAAGAACCGCCGCCATAACGTCATGACGTGTTCCGGTCCGGAGGGTAAGGTAGCCGGTAAAGTTACTTTTGCTCGAGGCCTAACATCCTGACCTCTGGTTGGCAACGCACCATTACCATCTTTGGTGTCTCTAGGCGGCGTGAATTTCTTACCATCAGGAAATCCGTCTGCTTGTTTGCCTTCCTATAACATAAAAAAAAAAACAGAAGACGGTCATAGGATTTCGCTTGACAGTCCTTTTTGTGACAACCTGTATATGACCTAAAGTTTTTGCTTAATTATCCCGTAAAGGGATTATAATCCCGTATCCCGTAATCCCGTAAATCCCGGATATCCCGTAAATTCATATTCATCAGGCATTCTATTAATACGCGTCTAATCCGCGGCCGTTGTATGAAACCTTGGCCATGCCATCCCCCCTCTCCGTTTGTACTTAACCGCGTAAAAGACAATATGCGTAAAGGTACAGAACTCTGTATCAGTCGACAAGGAGCACATTTTCTCTCCTAAGCTAGGAAATGAAAATTACGAAGTCTGCAAGGGTGACCATAAGTTGCGAGACTTTTTACAGGACTCGTATTTTGTTTACAATTTTCGCTGCGACTCAAAATGCTTTTATTAGATATAAGTGAATCTGAATTTTAACGGGTTCGCTTCCGTCCCTCTTCTCAAAAATCATGCTTTAAAAATTCTATGATATTTGTGGTGTTTATAAGCCACGGCTGTTTCTTAGTTCAGCAGAGCCGTGTGTTTGTTGGTAGACCTCAAGTTATCATATATTAAATCCATGTTACAGATCGTGGTCGGTCCTGGGCGAGGCGTGTACGAGGCCTCCATGATCTACCACGTCAAGGAAGATAGATTCGAGATTAATTACAGAGACATCTCTAGGACTAACGAGTAAGTTTATTTTAGGTACTTGGTAATTTTATTTACCATTTTCTTGTCCAAAATATTGTCCGAGTTTTTCGGGAACTCGATGATATATTGCTATAATAATTGTCTTATCTTTACCATCCGAACTGGGACAAGATAGAACAGATGCTGTGTCGGCAAGAATAAATAAGGCGACGATGGTGCCAAGCCCATCGTAAAACTGCCGTCTGTTCGATACAACCTGATATTTTTGTGGTGTTTGTTACTTATTATTATTATTTATTATATTATTATTATCGCCTCTGTGGTCTAGCGGTCCGGGTGTTGGACTTGACTGCATGAGGTCTCGGGTTCGAATCCCGGGTCGGCCAACAAAAAAAAAATTGGATTTTTCCAATTTTCTAATAAAAAAAAAGTTGGACGGGATTAGAAACGTGCCCGGTTGGCGATAGGCTTGCCACCTATCACATTATGGGACTTAGTATCTTCGGCTAGTCGTGGGTGCCCTGGTTGTGCCTCTGCCTACCTCTTCGGGGATATGGGCGTGAAGATACTTTTTTTTTGTTACTTATTCATATCTAGCGGCCCGCCCCGGCTTCGTACGGTTATGAAATATACATATAAACTTGCCTTTTCAATCACTTTATCTATTAAAAAAACCGCATCAAAATCCCTTGCGTAGTTTTAAAGATTTAAGCATACAAAGGGACATAGGGAAAGATGAAGCGATTTTGTTCTATACTATGTAGTGAAGCTTAAGATACAGCTGCAAAAATTCCTGTTCCCCTAAAAAACCACTCCTTTTATTTTGAATATAAGGCGACTGTTTTTATTTAGCTGAACTTTACGAAGCACAAATACACACGTTCGCGGACGAGCACGCATAAATCCAACATCATAACTCTTGCTAAGATTTATTCTGAAAAATTAGACTTTTTTTTTTTATGACATTGGAAGGCAAACAAGCAGACGGATTTCCTGATGGTAAGAAATTTCCACCGCCTAGAGACACCAAAGGTGGTAATGGTGCGTTGCCAACCAGAGGCCGGGACGTTAGGCCTCGAGCAAAAGTAAGTTTACCGGCTACCTTACCCTCCGAACCGGAACACGTCATGACGTTATGGCGGCAGGAATAGGTGAGGCGGTGGTACCAATCCGGGTGAGTCGCTGCGAAACTCTACCACCTAGTCAGATGTCACGGTGTTAGTGACGGGAAGCCTATGCTCGCCTTTTACGAGCTGCCTGGCACAGGAAGGCAGATGGTCTATTCTACAATGGAGCCCGGACCAACACGGGGGAAAAGGTAGTTAGTTTATCTTTACAAAAAATTTAAATTGTATAAATAGTTATTAAGGATATGTTTTGGGTTTACAAATGGGCGTGTTCGGCCGAAGTAAGTACTTACAAAATTTTGTAAGTCACTTACAATGCTTACAAAATTTTTGGCCGGGACACAAAATAAGTGCTAACGCAGTAAGTAAGGCTTAATATACGACGCCATTTTGCTTATTGTTTATGTACGGGATATGACATAAACCAGTGTTTTGTGTTATGTCAAGCCAGTAAGTCTGTCCTCGTCGAAAAGTGCTACAGTCAGCTTGTAAGACTTTAATTTTTTTATGCTTACTGGCTTACTAAGTTTAGTAAGTACTTAATTCGGCCGAACACGCCCAATGTCTCAGTAAAATATCCCGATATTTTTGGTTGTAAATGTCATCAATATAAAAAACAAATACTACACTTTAACGACTCTAAAGTCGTAGAATAGACTAGAATGTTATATTTTATTTATTAGGATTTCGTGTGTGAGTGCGTGCGTTGTGTATGTGTGCGTGTGTGTATGATTTGAGGGTATTTAACAATTTTTTAATGTTTGTCTTTCAGATATGGCAACGAACCAAGTTGCGTCAGCGCGACACATCCAAATCTCAACATGTATTGCTATTGCAAAAAATATTTGTAAAGCCTTTGGCCTTGATAATTAGATAATTTTTTTATTTTTTTTTATGATAATGGAAGGCAAACAAGCAGACGGATTTCCTGATGGTAAGAAATTCCCGCCGCCTAGAGACACTAAAGGTGGTAATGGTGCGTTGCCAACCTGAGCCGGGATGTTAGGCCTCGAGCAAAAGTAAATTTACCGGCTACCTTACCCTCCGAACCGAAACACGTCATGACGTTATGGCGGCAGGAATTGGTAAGGCGGTGGTACCAATCCGGGCGAGTCGCTGCTAAACTCTACCACCTAGTCAGAATTCACGGTGTTAGTGACGGTGAGCCTTTGCTCGCCTTTTACGAGCTGCCTGGCAAGGAAGGCAGATGGTCTATTCTACAAAGGAGCCCGGATCTTCAATTTCAATTTAGTTCATTATAACATGAAATTTGCAAGGCTTTCGTTGCAAATATTTTGTGTATTCACTCTGTTACGATACAGTCTGTTTGCTGTGGGAGTCTTATAGATCTTTCAGGGGTTTTTAATACATTTGACATTGCTAATTGTTTTTATGGATAAATAGAAAAAAAGTGAAACTTGATCTATAACTGTAAACTATAGACGCCGCCATATTGGCCTCGGCTGCTGTGACGTCACCGTCACGCGACATGCGACACGCAGACCAAAAATTTTGAGACGATGTAATAAGTTTCAAATAAAAATTAGAAAGAAGAAAACATTAGTTCTAAGCAATTAACGTACAACATCATACGATCACTCAAACGACACACTTGATAGTGTGAGAATGCTAAAATACACTTTAAGGGTACGAAATTTTATTCTCTTATGAATCTCTTTCTAGTAGATACTGTATTTATATGACTAAGACAATATTCGAGGATTTATTTTTGTTAAAAAATCCTATTTTCTACAATAATGTATGACATTTCTGACTGCCGTGGAACAGGTGGGACGAAATGTCAGTATTGGGCTGGCCTTCACCACTTACCTAGTTGGCTTATTAGTGCTGGTAACATGCGGCAGTCGCTAATCTGAGACGTTATCATAGTACCTATTATCTCTTGACGGATGGACTATATCTGAACATCTCACCACGAAAAAAAATTAATGCTGAACATCTCACCACGAAAAAAAATTAATGCTGAACATCTCACCACGAAATTAATGCAGTAGCCTTATGATTAGCAGTTTTGGTAGAATTTATTTAATGTCAGCTAGTCTACTGTGCATATTTTTAAACAAAATCGAGAAGCATTCAGTTTAATTAACATTTTTAGTGATGGTATTGTGTGAAACAGTACAAATGTACGTTCATTGTATGTACAATGGCATCTGGAATTATAGAAGTGTTTAATTAAAAATTAATTAAAAATAGAATTACATTTACTTACGGATAAATTCCTCTCTGTAAAATTTGCATCGTTGTGTTTAATGATTGTATGGTTGGGTAATTTTGGCGTGTTGAAAAAATAATACTCGGTACATTAAATACTCCGAGTCACGAGACTTACAAAATATACATTCTCATCTTGAAGTTTCAAAAATAAGAGAGTTTAAAAAAAAAACAACTTTTATTGCCTTTAATGTTATAAAACGATATTTATTTAAAATCTTCTATTATTAAAAAAATAATGCAGAGACGCACAAATTTAAAATAACTTTTTTTTAATTTTTTTTTATATAAACTTCAATCTTTTTGAAACCATTTTTTTTGTACGAACATGTAAGTTCGAGAAAAATAATATTTCACTTTTCAATACAAAAGCGAAATATTATTTTACACGGATTTAGTTGTCGCTTCCAACGTTGTTTATAACAGAAAACATTAAACGAAAGTTTTTACTGACAAGTTCGAAAATTAAAATAAAGCTTCAAAGTCCAAGCTTAAAAGTGGTTTAGTAATTTTAGATTTTATTATAAACAATTAAACAATTAGTTATTTCCAATTCATAAAAGTATAAATTTAAATGTGTATATGTAAATAGTTATTAACTTATCCTGCCATAAATTAACAATTAAGAATGAATCATACTAACATCACCATAATATAGAGCAAGTAAAACTATAGTTACAATATTTTAGTATAGGGTTTTTTTTCACTTCTATTTTACTTATTCAATACTTTACCTGATTTTTGCAATAGCTCTTTAATAGTCGCCTCTGTGGTCTAGCGGTTCTGTTGTTGGACTTGACTGCATGAGGTGCCGGGTTCGAATCCCGGGTCGGGCAACATAAAAGAAAATTGGGTTTTCCAATTTTCTAACAAAGAAATGTTGCTCGGGATTGGATATGTGCCCGATTGGCGATAGGCTTGCCACCTATCACATTGTGGGACTTAGTGTCTTCGGCTAGTGCCCTGGTTGTGCCTCTGTCTATCCCTTCTAGGATATGGCCCTGAAGATGCTTTTTTTTTCTCTTTAATAGTAGATCCGAGCCTACATCGACTTACACCGAGCTGATAATTGAATTAAACATATTTTATAGTTAAGTAAGTATATTAGCGATCATATTACAAGTTTAGGCATCTAAACAAATCCTGGACCTGTTCGGTCGGTCGGTCGGGATATCGGGATAAAATCTTGATCCACCAATAAATAAATAAAAAAACATTTTAAAAATTAAAAAAAATGTTTAGGATTTTTTTAGGCAAATTTATTTTAATATATTATCTGATATACTAAATTTGGTACAAAACCGGTTTCATCCTATTATTAGCTCGGTGTAGGTCGATCTTACTTCGGATCTTAGACTATAAGAAAAGGTCCAAAGATCTGTTTTGATTAGAAGTTTTTTAATTCGTTGAATCTAAATTTAGATTTAAGTTTTAATTTAACAATTTTTTGTTTGGATGTTTTAAACGTGTACGTTTTTATTTAGTTATTTTTTTTTTACAAAAATGATTATTTTTTTCGAATTCGGGTTGTATTACTGACTGAGGCTAGAATTGGTGTTTGGAACTGGATGTTCTTTGCTTTAGGTCAGAAATATTTGTTTGTTTTATTGAAATTTAGTTTATATTTTCAAGTAATCTTTGTTTTCAACTTAGTTTTTAAAACATAATCAGTATTGTTTCACATCGTCTACACTAGGTCTAAGTTTTGTTAACTCTTTTCGCTATAATAAGTAGCTTTCGTTGTTAGGTATTTTTAATTTTTCAAATTTATATAATATATCAGACATGAGACGTTGCTGATTTATGAGAAATACAAAATTGAAATGGAATTTGCCAATGAGATGTGGTTTCAGAAAGTTTATTTACCTGTAAAAATCGTATGTCAAAGCTCCGTGGAGGTATCGAATCAGGCATAAATAGGCATCGAACAGAGAACCTTTACGCAAAGTGACAGACGCGCAAGCAACAACATGGTGGGCTCACTGCTGGGCACTGCGAGTTTGCTTGAGTTCCTTGAGAGTGCCCCCTCGCACTGTGCTAATGGGTTGGTTTGGGTTGGTCAGAACCCTCCCAGTTGGACAGATCGCAGGACACACACAAGAGTTTTGGCGCCATCGAGAGAAAAGATGGTCGAAGTTTTTTCATAATTATTGAATTTCGTGTTGATATTGAAGGAAATTAGTCAATTTTGGTGGCATTTTGTTTGTACAATTTTGTTCAGTGAAAGTGCACAAATGGAATAATAATGAAGGAATTAGCGTATCGTGTATTTCCTCGTTGCCGCCAAATCTCATTACATGAGCTTGTGTAATGAGACCACCGCTTTACCCAAGAGCCTGACATGACTTACTGACGACTTATGACTGATTCATGGCTAATTATAATTTATTAAAATTTAATGTGAAGCTTGATGCAAATTTCTACTTGATGAATGGCAAAATACTAACGTGAAGGCAAAAATTTAAAGAAAGAAAAAGAAAAGAACACATACAAGGATCTTATGTCTCTACATATACTAAAAGGTTTTTAGAAAGTTATTAGGTGAACCTCTCTGACTTAAATTCAAACCAACTTGAGTATGTGATGCTGGAGATTTTACTACAGTTATTTATTTCAAAGTTACGCTCAAAATTAACTGAGCCGCCATGTCACAAATATATACGACGTTTTTTAATGTATTATCCATAATTCATATTTTTAAATGAAGAAACACTTGTACTGTTTTACGTATCACTTATATTTTATTATTTTATAACTAGCCTACCAGTTTCGCTTTTTACAGCATCATCAGGGCTAGAACTTAAATTACTCTTACAAGTGTTTCTTAATTACAAGTGTTTCTTCATTTAAAAATATGAATATTTGGAAGTTTTACCAAGCGCCGACGATGGAAAATATCAAATATATTATCCATAATCTTAATATATATATATTTCTTGTGTTCGTGTGTTTGTCACTGAATTCCTTCTAGACGACTGGATCGATGTTGATGAAATTTTTTATGTGTGTTCAAGGAAATTCGAGAATGGTTTAGATTCACAATTAGGTCTCCTGGATTTTTTTATCGCTTTTTTCTAAATATTTGAATTGATTTTGGAATGTTTCACATTGGATCCGACAGATCGCGCTACTGCCGAAGCATTAATGTCCAGCGATACTAAGTTTGCTGGGTCAGCTAGTAGTTTTATATAGTAAGTTGTTCTTTGTCTCGTTGTGCAAATGTATCCCGAATATGAGAAAAGTGTTGACTTAAGTATGTTACCAATAAACATCACTGTTGTAAACTTCTGGAGCTGTTACCAACTGGCAGTAAATTGTGATATAAAGAGATCTTGGGCTTAGCTTTTACTTAATTTAGCCTAGTTTTAAGTCCGGTGCAGACGACCGCAACTACCTTGGCGATTAATATTGAATTTGTGATATTTTTTGGTAAAGTTTTCAAACATTTTTAAAACTACAACGGTTATAATTTGTACTTATTTTAAGTATTTCTAACAAATAAATGATATATATGGACTTCATATTTTTTGTTTTAGATAAAACTAACTGAACTATGTGTATAATTTAGTTGGTTCAGTTTAGTTTTAAGCCAACGAGATCGTTTATAAACATTTATTAATAAACATGGACTAAAGTACTCCAAGGTTAAACCTGGTATTATTGCAACGGGATACAGACTAAAAAATCAAGGTAACTTGACTTATAATTTAGTCTTTGTTTGTTAATAATGCGGTTGCAGATTTAAAAATTGTAAAAAACTACGTGTGTTGACTAAATACAATGGAATCTCACCAAATGTCGACAGTGAAAATCCAACATTTGCAGGAAAAAATACATATAATAGTATATATTATAATTTGAAATGTATTAATGTTTTATACAGCGTTTCTGTCAATGTATAAAATGTAGGATAGTTCTCAATTAATAAGAGATTGTTATTAAAGCTACAAAAAATAAATGATTTGTTAAAAAGATGTTTTTTATTGATTTCTGTTCCTTTGAATATGTATTAATAGTATATAGAGATATCCTTCTTTGATAAGTGAACAGAATACTTCGTACAGTCAAAGGATATTAATTACTAGCTGCGCCCCGCGGTTTCACCCGCGTAAGTCCCAATCCCGCGGGAACTCCGGGATAAAAAGTAGCCTATATGTTATTCTGGGTCTTCAGCTACCTACATACCAAATTTCATCGTAATCGGCTTTGTAGTTTTTGCGTGAAAGAGTAACAAACATCCATACATCCATACATACAAACTTTCGCATTTATAATATTAATAGGATAAACTTATTGTTAAAGACAATACTTCAAAATACTGTAAACATATACATAATTTTAAAATATTTGTGTTTGCTTACTGTATTATTTATTAGATGTTATTGTATTAATAGAAGTATGAGTTTTGGTGAGATTAAAGAAACAAGACACGGAACTTAAAATAAGAATGTGATGAGTGCCGGAGAGTGCATCCATGATGTACGGATTGTGATTGGTAAAGAATGGATGGTTGGGAAGATTGCACAGATTACACCCCTGTACATTAATTGTAGGGCGACAGATATAGGCTAGATTTAAAAAATACGTTGTTTCTTTATTTCTTCCATTGTTTCATGGTCTGCACTGTTTTACTGCACCACATTTTTATATTAAGCATTCAAATTGGATTAAAATAAAAATAGTAACGGTAAAAATTTAACACGCCTACACCTGTAATTGTAAAAATACGGAATCAAAGATAAAACAAGATATTTGCATGTATCGTATATAATTTATTTACAAAAAGTCACTTAAAATAGTAAAGTACAAAAATATAGCATATATTTGGCAATACTGGCCTTGATAAATTAATAAGTTTAATATATAATTGATAGTACTTTAATATAGTTAGTATTGTAGGACAAAATTTGCTTTTCTTTTAGGAGATACTTTATTTAGAAAACGCTTCTACATATAAATACGGTGGTATCAACAATAAGTCACTTGTACATTTATATATTATATGTATTTGTACTTATAATGTAGTTTATATGTTTTTTATCAATAAAATTTATGGAATTTCATCAAGTGCCGATGGTGTAGACTAGAATACTGTCATGTTCAATTCTGACTGTGACAACAAATCGATTTTTTTTCAAGTAGTTGTACATAATTAAAAAAATGAATTATGTTTTTATTGTCAAAATTCTTTTCTTTTTTCTAATAAAATGTAGAGAAATTATATTTAATAATTTAAAAACTATATCTAATGGAACACATTTGCTTCTAAGTTACAATAAAATTGCTACAGACTTATTAACATTGTGCCTGTTTAAATAAATTGTGGCAGTATACACATAAGGTAATAGTTTGGTAGAAGTATGTTAATTTATTGAAATGAAAATAATATGATGTAAATTAAAACTTAAATGTAAAATAAATGACTCATAATCCTTTGTCAAGCCAAGTCGTCGTACAACATCTTAGATAAACTTAATTAACTAAACAATCACTTATACACTGATATAATTTATTTTAAATAAATAATTATATACATTATAGTTAATTGTTTTTTAAAGTTGTGATTATAAATTTTGAAGTATAAAAAGAACTATTTAGGTGAAAGTATTTAGAAATTGTAATTGATATAAAGCTATAATAAAAATATAAGAGACGATTATTAAAATATCACAAGTATCGATTTTTTTTAAATTTAAAATATACATATATTTACGCCAATATCCTCACGAGGTAAGTAGAAAAATAATAAATACGGATTTACTAATATTTAATTAATATGAGTCGTAAAAATAAGTGAGACCAAGAGTCATGGATATTACAAAATAATCTTTATACCTAGGTATATGTTAAATAAAAATGTTTAGGTTATTTTTTTAAATGACTCAAAAACAATACAGAAATTGTAGGTAAAAAAATAATTAAAAACGTTTTCTTAAGTTAATGGCTTTAAGATTTTTAAGGGCGAAAGCCACAATTTTGTTTTCGTAGATACATATTTACAAAAGAATTAAAGTCTTAAAAAGAATTATAAGGCTTCATAAAGTTAACTTATTAGTAAGGTCCTGAACCATAGCCGAGGGCTTGGCTATTTCTATCGTAACCTAAACCGGTGTCTTCGTAAGATATCTTCGGCTTATAGCCTTCCTGGTCAGCTTCGTACTCGACAGTCTGAAATATTAATAGGTATTTAAAATGTAAATATTGTACATTACTTCTACTGACTGCCGAGCTGTGGACAGATTAAAGCAATAAATATCGTAAACCGTATGACAAAAACAATCAGTTAAGGTTTGGCAGAAAAATGTCGGACCTCTAAGGAACGTATTTCTTATTACTCAGCTCTAGTTCTCAAGGGGGCTTATGGTGACTTCCAAAGGTAGTATTATATGTGAACGAGATAAAAGAGGATCTTATTGCAGATACAATAAAGTCGCAGTTGAAGTGGACAGCAGTATTGAAATAATATTTATGATAATACGGCCCTTATTTAAAAAGAGGAAAACGGGTAACCTCCCCTGGGTAAACGGATGACGGGTACCAGATGGCAAGTAATCGCTGCCCATGGATGTCATTACCTTAAGGAATAAGTAGGTATGCTCTTTTTAACCGACTTCGAAAAAGGAGGTTATATATTCAACTTCTATTTTTTTCCTCTTTTATTGTTTTTGTAATAGATTTTCCGTCATTACTGGATCGATTAAAAAAATGTTTCATTTGGGAGAGCGTACTTTTGAGGTTATCCCTTTGCTAGCAAATCTAGATCTGTCAATAGAAATGCAAGGTATCTAGCCTTTTCAATCAAAGGAACTGCCTAAATATTTGTGTAGGTACATACCTACACCGTACGTACCTACGACATACGTAAATAATATGTCCCCTACATAGGTAGATGACATACTTTTTGGAACCGAAGTCATTTTACTGCGGATATATCTAATTAAGTATATTGAAAGTTTCTAAGTCGTGTCCTTTTGAAAATATCACCAGGGCTCACTTATTCTACAGGAGTTTTACGAAGTAAGAAATTTCAAGAGGATTTGGACGGTGGAGGATCGCCACATGCCAAGAGGATGGACGCGACAGAAGCTCTGACGCATTATGTTTGTTGCTGTCTGTTGGTTTCTGTTGTTAAAAACTGAGAAAACTTACCTGCTTCCTGCCGTCGGGTAACAGGACGTAGTATAGGCCTTCGGCGCGGTCTCCCTGTCTGGACTCGCGGTGTCCAAAATCATTGCCAGATGCATCATCTTTCACCATGTATTCGAAACTGTAGTTAGCTGGCTCCTGAAATATTTATAACATGAATAAAGCTGTTCTTATTCAATGTTCAAATGAAATTTTGCAAGTGATGTTTAAGATTATCAAACGACTTACAAATATGTTAAAACCAGATTTTTCTTCTGTTTGGATAGCAATGAAATCATTAACCAAGCTGCGGCTGGGATGTTAAGTGTCAAGTGTACGTTTACTGGTTGTTAATTGAAACATAATATTAAGAAGCTAGTGATGTTTTAAGAACAGCTACCAGTCAAGACGAGTGCGTCCTGCAGTCTCCTCAAACTAAAAGATTAACCTATAGGTACTCGCCTTATAGTGTGAGCATCAATTTATCTATATATTCATTTTACTTTTATTTTTAAAGCCAAAACTTTGGACCCCTTTTTACGAAAATTGCATGGACGCAGGAGCATGAAATTTGGCACACTTATAGTTTTTGTGGAGAAGTGCAGAACGCTAATATTTTTCAATAATATGCTTATAAAGTACATTAACGGCCAATATTAATAATCAATCCTAATCCAAAACCTGCTGTCCAAGATTGATATTTTGATCCATTTTTATGTTATCGCTTGCCAATAACATATCTGTGGATACCATAAGTATGGGAATTACGTATAGGATAGGCCGGCGGATACGCAGCTATCTAGATTGCTGGAAATCCATCTTTAGAGAAACATTATTAACATTGGCCCTAAATCAATAAATGAAACTTTACCCACACTACCATGCATTTGACACATACAAACAAATATATTGATGATAAAGATAAAAGATCACAGATGGCGCACTAAAAAGTTTGGAAACAAAGTAGTTGGTCTTGAGAAATGGAAATGGCGTTCTTATCAACAAGATATTAAAATTTATTATGGTCGAATTTCGACCAACGGGCGGACACTACTAGGTATTCTTAAAAGGATAGAAAAAGCCGTGTATTTTTCCGCTGTCGTAGCCCATACAAATCTTTATCCATTTAATGGAAAATCGGTATATAAAAGTTATGTACTCACACCAGTGCTGCCGTCATCATAGCTGCTCCCGCCATAGCTGTAGCCCCTGCTGGTGCTAGGAGGCAGATACTGTCTGGTCTGACCTGAGTACGAGCTGGCAGAGTGGTCGCCGCGAGATATCTGGCTGATTCCTGCTGTAAATGTAATGAATATGAAACAAAAAATAAAACATGATATACCTACCTACTTATTACTTAGACATAATATTTATACCTCTTACCGCTTGTGCTTACACTTCATATCTTTGTTGTTAGATTCATATTAAATTCCTAGCCTTCTTTTAAAGTTGTATATGAAATTTAAAAAGTCATGACTGCTGAGAGACATTACAATACTGCTGTGACATTTTGTGTAAATACAATTAAGAAAAAGGATGACTGCTGTGAGGAAAAAAAACATTGCTAAGTACCTATACCTATAATATACACTTAAATATATAATAGTTAAAGGAATTATTTATACAGCAAATAAATAAAAAAAATATGAACCAAATAAACATCTAACCCTATTGTAAGCAAACTAGCTTGTGTTATGGATGTTAGACAATTATACTAATATAATATAGGTAGGTACATAGAGATACGTAAATAGATAGATAGATATTGAAATGAATTTAATAATCAACCCATATACAATGATTATTTATAGGTATACTCACACAGTTGAAAGAATCTATACTTGCTATTGTCGGCACTTGGTGGAATTCCATTGTATATACCTACACGTTGTTTGGAGTAAACACTGATTGTTTGGAGTTAACACTGTATACAGTGGATAAGTACAAGTGTTAACTCCAAACAACGTGTATACACATAGTTGAAGTTGAGTATAAGCTTATTTAACTTACCTCGACCGAAACCTGGAGCACCATATTGCTGTGAGGGTGCGGAGTAAGAACCCTGGAAACTAGGGGCACCGTATTGAGTGGAAGGTGCAGACAGAACTGAAGGAGCTTGGTCCAGGGCTGGAGCTTCGTATTGACTGGATGTTGCTTGGTACTGGGTGGTAGGTTGGTAGCTTTGACGAGAGGGAGTGAACTGGTTGAGTCTTGGAGCGCCATATTGAGTACTTGGACGACGAGGTCTAGATGGGGCTCCATAGGATGATGATGGGGACCTGATAACATTAATTCATTTTTATATGGCATTGGAAGTAACTCCACAGACTTCATGACGATACAACTACAAATATCGAAGATGTCGATGGTGTGTTGTCAGCGCGAAGATGGAGCCTCTTTAGTTAATAAGTTTATTGGCTGCCCTGCCCTCCATAGCCAAACACGATTGGTATTTTTTTTTTATATAACATTGTAAGGCAAACAAGCAGACGGATTTCCTGATGGTAAAAAAATCCCGCCGCCTAGAGACACCAAAGGTGGTAACGGTGCGCTGTCAACCAGAGGCCGGGATGTTAGGCCTCGAACAAAAGTAGGTTAACCGGCTACCTTAACCTCCAAACCGGAACACGTCGTGACGTTAAGGCGGTGGTACCAATCCCGGTGAGTCACTGCTAAACTCTAGGTACCACCTAGTCAGATGTTACGGTGCTAGTGACGGCAAGCCTATGCTCGCCTTTTACGAGCTGCCTGGCACCGATCAAACCAAAACTCAACAATGTTTTTTTTATGATATTGGAAGGCAAACAAGCAGACGGATTTCCTGATGGTAAGAAATTCACGTCGCCTAGAGACACCAAGGTGGTAATGGTGCGCTGCCAACCAGAGGCCGGGATGTTAGGCTTCGAGCAAAAGTAAGTTTACCGGCTACCTTACCCTCCGAACTGGAACACATCAACGGCAAGCATTATTGTGAAACTCCTGATAGGTAGTCGGTTTATTCAGAGGGGCTATACTCTTAATGTTATTCTTGGATAATTTAGAATATATTAATGATGTTGTTATCTACATATAATTGTACCTGAATATAGCGCTTGTTTGTCTGGCGAACCCCGCTCCCGGAGCACCGTATGAGTTTGATAGAGAAGTCTGTCCTGAGTATCCTTGTTGTGGAGGTAAGTACCTGACATAATACAAATACATTGAGGATGAGCAAGAAAACAAGTAATTTTTGTAGAAATGTTTAAAGGGTAATAAAGCGCATAAAACTGCAAAAACCGACTCCAACAATTTCAGTAGGATTTGAACATTATTTTTACGAAAGATACCAATGTCGCCTCTCTGGTCTAGCGGTTCGGGTGTTGGAATTGACTGCATGAGGTCCCGGGTTCGAATCCCGGGTCGGCCAACAAAAAGAAAAATTGGATTATTCCAATTTTCTAATAAAAAAAAGATGTTGGTCGGGATAGGAAATGTGCTCGGTTGGCGATAGGCTTGCCACCTATCACATTGTGGGACTTAGTGTCTTCGGCTAGTCGTGGGTGCCCTGGTTGTGCCTCTGCCTACCTCTTCGGGGATATGGGCGTGAAGATACTTGAAAGATACCAAATGTTTCCGAAATGGTCCCACATATATCATATTAACATCCTACTAGTATTTTTTGATTTAACAATGCCTGCTTATAATTTTAAAATTGCCTTGTAGTTCCACTAAGTCGTATAACCATTCTTTTATTTTAATGCCGTCAAACTCTGGAATTCATTGCCTTATGAAATTCGAAGTATTAAATCATTGGCAGTTTTTAAAAAGGCAGTAATGAAGCGGTTTGTTGTGTAATTAATTAGCATTTTGGCACTTTAGTCATAATTAGTAATTTAGTTTGTGGTTTTTTTGTACTGTAAGTTTTTGTACTGTAGACTGTATGTTCTACATTTCTTTAATGCATTATCTTTATTTTAAGTTTGCTGGAAGAAATCTCTTTTAGATATAAGCTCGCTTTTTGTATAATTTTACATATTTACTTGATTTTTAGATTTTTTAAGTGTACAATAAAGAATTAAAGGAAGAAGAAAGAAATAATGCATAATTTTTTGCATTAAAGTCCAGATAAGTTTAAAATAACTTATCTTACCTATTACTGACAGGGGGCTCGGCGACAACACACGCTACTATCAGAATTACTGCCGAAACGACCTGAAAAAGAAAAAGGTTATTATTAAAAACAAACACACATAACATCTGTGGTAACATTGTGGTCTATGTGTGTTTGTAATCTCGTAGTGGTCTAGCGGTTCAGGTGTTGGACTTGACTTCATGAGGACCTGGGTTCGATTCCCGGGTAGGGACACTTTCTAATAAAAAAAAAGTTGCCCGGTTAGGCGATAGCCTTGCCACCTATCCCACTGTGGGACTTGGCGTCTTCGACTGGTCGTGGGTGCCCTGGTTGTGCTTCTGTAAGCCTCTTTGGGGATATGGGCGTGAAGATACTTTTTTTAAACTAACATCACAATGAAAAATGCTTAAAATAGTAGATTTGTGTACTTTCAGCCTAATCTGTCAAGCTATTGGAGTCTGATGAAGTCAAAATATTAAAAGAGTTATTGGTTTATTCCGCGAATTATGTTTTAAAGGTAAGTGATCAGAATTAAAAGTAGCTTTTATTTCACCACAGCCCGTATATTTCCATGATAAATTTTAACAAAATCGGTTCAGCGGTCTAGCAGCGAAAATGCAACGATCAGATATAACATTCAAAATGTTATTTGATTGTGATATTTTTAAACAACCTAATAAATAGAGGCGATGGGGTCTATGAAAAAAAGTATGATTATACTATAGTAAGTGTGGTAAAGTATATCATCGCACGGGCGAAGCTGTGGGCGGTTGGTAGTTGGGCAAATAACTATGATCGCTTGCTTTTGGCTTGAAAAGCGAACAAGTTCACGTCTCTTGATACGATAAAAATATGCACATGCAAATGGTGCATTGCCAACCTGAGGATGTAGTACTAGGTCTTTTGTGGAAGTAATTCACCACTTCACTTTTGGATGCTATTCACCATATCAGAACGCGTGAAGGTCACGGTTATGGTGGCACGAATAGTTAAGGTATTGTTACGACGCCTAGACGACAACGGAAGTAAACTCTACTAAGTAGCCTTGGTCACGGTGTTAGTGATGAATGAAGAAGCAGTTGGACTATATTCCGTCGAGGAGTTAATAAGCCAACGAGAAGAAATTAATGTTAAAAAATTTTTTACCTTCATTTTGTAGTCGTTCGTGGAATTTTTCAGTAAAGTACCTGAAATAAGCGTCATTTAAAAATTTGTTCATCTGACATCTAATGAAATCCTATTAATATTATAAATGCGAAAGTTTGTATGTATGGATGTATGGATGTTTGTTACTCTTTCACGCAAAAACTACAAAGCCGATTACGATGAAATTTGGTATGTAGGTAGCTGAAGACCCAGAATAACATACAGGCTACTTTTTATCCCGGAGTTCCCGCGGGATTGGGATTTACGCCGGTGAAACCGCGGGGCGCAGCTAGTACTTTTTAAAATTTTGTATTCGATCCATATAGTGTTGGATTTCAACAACCTTAACTATTAAATCGGAACTCAACAATAGCGAACAATGACATTAGGTATAACAATAAGCGCATCAATATCAATATTCAGAAAATTCAGGGATTGTTATAACAGATTGCTGTTATAACAATCCCTGAATTTTCTGAATTGATATAAGGCCGAACACCCCCTATGGCTTACAGGAGGTCTAACTTCACAGTGTATTTCCGATTTCGTCAGCACTTAGTGAAACTTACACAAATTTGAATTAGAAATAAGAAGACTTGCACTGTTTTACAAATTTTTGTCATGTTTTGTTAAATACTCTGTTTATACTTTTTTAGCAAAAATATGATTGTAATTTACTATAATAGTAAGTTTCAGTTGATAAAAACTGAAACTGATTTGTTAAAGAGTACAGTTAATCAGTTCTTTTTTACAGAAAATGTTAATTATTAATAAATTAAAATTACTTTATATTAACAAGCGTCTCAGTATCCTATCCCATTATTTTTAGGTATCTTTGCATATTAGTACAGAATAATCTATATATTAATACATACGTGATGCCAAAACTTTGGACCTCTTTTTACGAAAATTTCGCGGACGCATAAAATTTTGCACACTTGTAGTTTATGTGTAGGAGAAGTGCAGAACGCTAATATTTTTCAACAATCATGCTTTTAAAGTACATTAAATCAATAAATAAAACATTACCCACACTGCCATGCATTTGACACACAAACAAATATATTGATGATAACAATAAAATATCACAGATGGCGCAGTAAAAAGTTTGGAAACAAAGTAGTTGGCCTTGAGAAATGAAGATGGCGTTCTTTTCAATAAGATACTAAAATTTATAATGGTTGGATTTCGACCAACGGGCGACCACTAGTATGTATTAAATTACCTGGTTGTAGGTGTGGTGAAGATTAGTAACTGAAGCAGTAAGAAGCAAGTACATATTTGTATATATGTCGGTGTTATTTTGATTTAATATTGTCTTGATTTGGTGGAAATACCCCCACCAAAATACTCGGAATAGTTAAATGTGTTCCAAAATTTTAGAAATTTCCTCACCACAATATCTTTTTTATGACAAATTAACTAAAAATTGACCCCGATTCGGATTAACTTGTAATTTAAAGTGTTACTATTATTATTTACGCTTTGAATTATAAATATAAAAATACTTGTTTTTGTTAGTCTTTATAAAAATCAATAATTGTATCACTAATAAAAAAGTTTCTTTTTGTTTTTCGTCAAAACGTTCCTAAAATAGGAATTAGACACTTTTCATAAAAAAAACACGAAATCTTTGAAAATTAAAAATGAAAGTTTTCACTTAGTTTTAATTGATTCACACACACTCAAAATTGAAATATAACGCAAACAAAATAGCAGGTAACCACTAGTTTTAATTGTTACTTAAACAATTTAACCTTCTTTTCCTATTTATGTTGTGTGTTTAGAAACAAACAGTTTATGGCTATGGAAAGCCATGGATAATGGACCATCCTTCATATAACATGGAGCATGCCCTAGTAACATACACAATGCAACTAGTGATTTGCACAATTGGCCTATCCCGGCGGTAAGACAGCGACGCACCCATAACATCTATGGTGTCATAGACCACGATTGTCTTTTACCATCATGAGACCATTGTTCGCTAACCTTACATATAAAAAATACTGTTTTTGCTAATCAAATAATAATGATCCAATTTTGAAAGATTAAGAGATCTCGGTTACAAGTAATCTAGGTCGCCATTTGTCCTATAGGTGATCTATAATTTATTCCTAAAATAATTACCAAGTGTCCGGTGATGTGCAGATGAGTTGACTGATGCATATCGAAGTTAGGATCACTTTATATACCGACAGTACACCATTACATGAATTACACGTTCTAGTGTGAGTGGAGCTTAGCGAAGGAGCTTCATCTTTGTATGATAGCAAATATGCTCTACTGAGTTTGTACTCTATAATAAAGCTGATTTTGTTTTGGATTTTTTGTGATTGCGTCTGTGTGTAAAGTATTATAAAAAATAACATGAAACGCTCTTTACATGCAGTTATAGTGATTGAAATTATAGAAAATTGTTGAAAAGTATAAGAAAATTGTAAAAGAACTTAGAAAATAAAGATAATTTAGGTCATATTTCGCCAAATTTGATCTAGTAAAAGAAAATTTTCCCGTGTTGTTTCGGGCACATGAGTAGAATTGTTTATCTGTCTTTCTCTCAGGCAGTTGATAAGAGGCGAGCACATGTTAATATATAGACCATTACCTCTGGTGGTAAAGTGGTGTGCAGCAACTAGTCCAGGTAGGCTTCCATGGCCCTACCTACTCCAGTTGCCGCAATGACTCTGTCATATTGCGGTTTGGAGGGTAGGGTAGCTTGTTTGCCGACCTCTAACATAAAATAAATTACAGAAAAAAGCATATAATTTTGTAATGGTAAATACGAGTATTATACGTCATGACATTTATAAACATAAATATGAAAGAAAAGCATTATTCAATAAAAATATGTAATAAGTATTAATTTAACACTTTTACAGAAATTTTTGTTGCCGAGGAGTTTGTTTCGCCGTTTCTTTAGGTTTGGAAAGGGTAGTAGGAAGTACAAGGCGGATAGGTTATGGTCCTGGTTACCGGTTAGTTTGTTTTGCCATTTCTCTTGAACCTGTCTGGCTAGTTTTGGAAAATTATTACCGCTTACAGTAAATTTATTTACATTATAAAATTGTTTGTAGTTAATAATCAATATTGTTTTACATTTCAAATAGTCTGAATATTAAAATGTATGTAATTAAGTAACTTTTTTAAAAATATTAAAATTATCGCACACCGCTATTTGATAGAATGTGTTGTAAAATTTAAATAACTTTGTTAAATCTTTTAAACATACATATTCAGCTTTGTGAATTTTCAAAAATATATTAATAACAATAAAATGAGATAAATTGTGGAGTTGCTTTTTTATGCACCACAGTAAAACTCCCCAATAAACATTTAATTTCATAGCATTCTCAATAGTCAGGACTAGCCCAGAGAATTCTGTATTCTGTAAATTGTATATTTATTTATTTTACACTTTTTTGTACATGTGATAGAGAATCGTCAGCGAAAAAATACAAATATAAATATTGTACAAAAGTTAGTGTGTTAGTGTTAGAGATATCTTACAGCTAACCTAAGATAGAGAAAAAACAAATTAAAATAAAAAGTGATATGTAGATAGTATAGAAACTTAAGATTAAAGGGATAAAAAAATTAATTAAAACTATAAACTATTCTATATAAATATTTACTTAATACTAATATATATTGCAATAACAAATAAAAGGTATATTTTTATTGCTTGCGGCCAGTAGAGTATCTCCCACACCGTGCACACTACAATCGCCTAAAAGCAACCGGTGGGTGTTCCACCATCCACTTGATGCTAAAGCAGATTACATGACGCTATCAATTACGCGATTTTAATGTAATTGCTAGGTATATGACCAGTGCTCTAAATATTTATAACAAGCCCTAAAGATATATTATTAAACTTTAAGGATATTATTTATATCTTTAGAGCTGTTTGGGAGCAGTTCAATATACCATTCATAAGTCTCATATGGCAAGCAAGTTAACCGTATCCTTACCTGTCCAACAGGAACTCGATAATGGCAAGCACTGACGTCATTGCGGCAGTAAGTGTGAGGATGTAAATTTACTGCTCCGATAGAATATTCCAGTACCTAAATCACTAGGTTAATTTACGACCCTACTGCTATCAAGACAATGGGGTCGTCTCGTCTCTACAACATCAGAAACTCAAAAATAATATTTCGGATTAACTGTAAATCGACCCTGGGTGTAATGTATCTGCTATTAAAATATTAACAATGATATGTCAAGTGTAATAATTATTGAAACATGCAATAACTACAATGGCCTTTCATACAAAAGTAGGTATATACATATGTAGATATTGATTTATGCATTAAAATTTCGGTATATAATTAATTTGCTGTTTACTTAAAGTTAGGCAGATAATGATGTATATATTAAGCTTGCATTTCTTCAACGTTTGAAATTTACATATCCTATTAATATTATAAATGCGAAAGTTTGTATGTATGGATGTATGGATGTTTGTTACTCTTTCACGCAAAAACTACAAAGCCGATTACGATGAAATTTGGTATGTAGGTAGCTGAAGACCCAGAATAACATATAGGCTACTTTTTATCCCGGAGTTCCCGCGGGATTGGGACTTACGCGGGTGAAACCGCGGGGCGCAGCTAGTAGTTTAAATAAAAGAATGTAACGTAATAATGTATACAGAATCTAAATCGACTAGTGTACTAGTAAGTACATCTTTATATATATAATTCTTCTGTGAGTGTGTATGTCACTGAACTCCTTCTAGACGGCTCGACCGATGTTGATGAAAGTTTTTGTGCGTGTTCAAGGGAATTCGAGAATGGTTTAGATTCACAATTCTCCAAGGTCTCCTGGAAAATGTTCTTTTAATTATTTTTTTAATAATAAGTCGTTGTTGATTTTGGAATGTTTCACATCGGATCCGACAGACTGCGCTACTGTCGAAGCATTAATGTCAAGCGATACGAAGTTTGCTGGGTCAGCTAGTATATATATCAAAATCAATGCAACTTTTTGTTGTAACTTTATAGCTTAAGAACGGGCTCACCTATCAAAAACAAATGTGTGGGCTTTGTTCAGACTATTTAGTAGATGGTTTATGAGAAGTTTGCATAAAATGGGTACAGCGGTTCTTCATTTTTATATGTAACAAATTAATTTCATAAACAGCGGATAATTTTGGTAATGGGTATTTTTCAGTTAAATTGGAACTTTTTTCAGATGTTTTTTTCTTATTGCTGCTAGTAAATAATAAATATAGGACTCAGATATCAGCTCCTTCTTTTTTAACGTCAGTTAATAAGTACCTATTTGCCACTGACCATTTAAGCTACATAGGTTTAATTCTTGACGGGGTCGGGGGTAGGCATGGGTAAAGTTCTTCAGATTATATGAGTCGGGCTCTAGACTCATACTAAATTCTACGTTTATCCCGATGTTACAATTATGACAGAGTAGAGTTAGGTACTATATTAGAGAAATCGTAAAAGTGGGAACAGTGATTTTTTTATACAAAAGGAGGAAAACGAGCAAGTGGGTCACCTGATGGAAAGTGACCACCGCCGCCCACGGACATCCGCAACACCAGGAGTATCACAGATGCGTTGCTGACCTTTAAGGAATGAGTACGCTCTTTTCTTGAAAGTCCCTAAGTCGTAATCGTATTTTCCATTGTAGAAGAAAATGAAATGATTTGATCCCGCGGAAGGAGGTTCGACGATAGATATAACCTACTTATAATAGTCATTTGTATTTTTAACCCCTGACTAAAAAAAAGTTACCTGTCTATTCTATATCTATTAATAAATGTTGACCTGTCTATATGCCTGTGCGGACATCTTTTAAACGGATGGACCAATTTTGATGGTTTTTGTTATAAAGTTGATGTGATCGAAATGGTTCTTATCTACATTACGCGTAGGTTTAGTCGAGGATTATTGAAAGTATTTAATTTTAGTGCTATTACGATCTGATCTTCCTTTAAAAATCGAAACACAAAATCGAGTACTGGCGGTATC
>NJDD01006268.1:17718-30528 GCA_002245505.1 Calephelis nemesis | reverse complement strand
CCCTCCCTTTCGTAGTATTTTAAAGACCCCCCTCGACCCCTAAACGTATTACGTAGTATGGGTACGTTCCCTTACCAGCGCCTTAAATATAAAATGATTACATTGCAGTTGACAACAAACCAAAATTTTTTCCCTGAATTTTTTTGACATCATAAAGAGAGAAGATGACAAACAATAGAGAAAAAAAATCACGTTTAGTGTTCCATGAATTTTAAATTACGTCTTTTGTTTTGTACTATTTGTATGCGTTTATGTATGTATGTTATTTATTTATAAATAACTAGGTATACCAATACAGTCTTCCTAATCGTTGCTCTGGATATGAAGCGTCAGTTAAATTATTAGTTCACTGATGCAAATTCAAGGTTCATCAATTAATTTAATTAAGGGGCCATATACGCTAAAATACGTTAGCAGTTTACTATTTTTTTCATACAAAGCAATCATGGGTCTTGCTGACAAAAATACACAAGATTAACATTAATATGCTTTACTAGAATAGTGTTTCCAAAACACGATTCATTTCACTTTGCTCGATAGAAAAAAATAAAAAATTAACCCTTTTTTGAAAGCAAAACGCAAATGTCTACTTCAAATATGAAAATATCGACACCAGATTTAACGTAAACATAGATAAGTACTATACCTAAAAGATAAGTGTTTCAGTTTTTATATTTTTTTTCAAATTACTTTTATAGTGTCAAAAATAGTGATTTGTCGCTTAAGACGTTTACTTTAGAGCGCCATTGTTCATAGTAATCATGGAACGGGGGAGCGCGGTGATTGGCTCTTCTGGCTGACTGAGTATGGGGCCTTTAGTAGTACTACATTTTAATATGATTTTTATAATCTGGCTCGTTCAGTAAATAGGTTGTGTTCCGGTTCAGAAGGTTTAGTAACCGCTCTCAACTTTCTTACGACTAAACCTCAGGTTGGCAACGCAACGTTATGTGTATCAACTAATACCGTTAACGTGAATATGAGAAGTATGTAATATGTGACTTGTATTTCTAAAGCCCGTCTGCTTGTTTGACTTATGTACTGTATTTAAAAGATATAATCACTGGTATACTTGTAATTGTACTTAGAATTATTTTTAATACGAGTACATTGAGTAACCAAATTATATTACTATCGATGTTCAAACGAATTAGTTACATTCGTGTAGGGCTGCTACTAATAAAGTTATCTATAATATAAAAATGAATCGCTAAATGTGTTGACAAGCGAATAACTTCCGAACGACTGGACTGATTTGGCTAATTTCTTTTTTATTGTGTTCCATACCGAACGGGTGGAACGAAGTTCGCCGGGACAGCTCGTATTTTATAATAATGCAAGTACATAATATATGCCTTTAATAACCAAGTTGTTAAAGTATCTTCCCGCCTGTATCCCCGAAGAGGTAAGAAAAGGTTCAACCACCCACGACTAGTCGAAGACACTAAGTCCCACAATGTGATAGGTGGCAAGCCTATCGCCAACCGGGCAAATATCCAATCCCGAGCAACTTTTTTTTATTAGAAAATAGGAAAAACCCAATTTTCATTTTGCTGCCCGACCCGGGAATCAACCTGGGACCTCACGCAGTCAAGTCCGACAACTGATCCGCTAGACCACAGAGGCGATAAAGTGCGTATTTGTACGTAGAAATTATTTCAAAATATAACTCAAATATCTTTACAACTACTGTTGCGTCAACATTAGAGCTGTAACAGCTAGAGCACTTTCCGTAACTGTTAATACTCAAATCAAAATATGTTGAAATATGGTTAGAAACTTAAGGTTGTTAAAAAATAAAGGAAAAGTAGGTAGGTTACCTATTACTTTTGCAGGATAAGGCAGTAGGTTAGCTGTCACAAAAGGCTTGGTATGCCCAGCCTCAGCTTGGCAGCGCGTTGTTACAGGATTTGGTGACTACATCAAGGTAATGACGAATATTAAAAAATAGGAAAGAATATTTGACATTTCACGATCAGATCAATCGGATATTATCCGAGGGTGGTGTCAAGAGTCTCCGAAACCGGCGTGTTTGTATGAAAAGGGTAATGAATGTGAAGGAAGCAAGACAGGTTTGTCAGGATCGTGAGGTCTGGCACTCGATACTCTCTGCCTAACCCGTAAGGGACTTGGCGTGAAGATATGTATGTATGTATGTATGTAGGAAAGAATATTAACTAGCGGCCCGCCCCGGATTTGCAAGATTGTGAAATATACATATAAACCTTTCTCTTTAATCACTTTATTTATATTTTAAAGATATAAGCATACAAAGGGACGTAGGGGCATAGGAAGCGACTTTGTTTAATACTGTGTAGTGATAATACAATGTTGCGTATTGGTCACGATAAGGTAAGCTGAAAGCAAAAAGAGCAATAGCAAGATCCTGCCATTTCTTCTGACTTGACTGCAAACAATAGGGTCCTCACATTCCTACGCCCGAAAAACCCAAAGTAAATAAACAACTGAGCCCTAGCCATGAGTTTACGGCTTGTCAAGTTTACTATACTTGCTACCGTCTCTGTAAATTATTGGTATGGAAACTTTGAACAGTCCTCTATTGGTAACAAAGAGAAACACATTTTTAGGCCAAAAATGTCATAGATACGTAACTTATGGACATGAAATAGTTACCAAAAAAGCCTGCCGTCGGCTACTAAATATGGCTGCCATTTTGACAGTATAAGGCTGTCCAGAAAAAGTAAAGTACCGATATCGATACATGATCTATTAGTGACGATTGATTTATTAGTGAATTATTATTAGTATTTAATGATTATTAGTGAAGTTTAGGCAAATAGATAAGAATTACTATTTACCTACCGAAAAAAATCGCAACTATCACCTTACTTACTTTGTGCTACTCAATTGGCTTATACCTAAAAAGGGAAATCTTGGCAAACATAAGAACTGTCATGACGTCACTTTAAATCGACGCCAAAATGAGCATAGACAAAAATGTCGTTATCTCTTTCGGCGTACATAATATCAACATTTGTTAAAAGAGACATAGAGATGTTGTTAAGTCGATTCCAACGGTATTTATATAACTAAATTTGCTATAGAACATTGTTGCACTTCTTTATATATTCCTATTTCTATGTAACTTACCGAATGTAATCTATACCAACTTATAATAAAGGCACTGATAGTTTATGTGTCAGCCCTAGACGTGAGCGATTATGACAGACGAATATAACAACACGACAGCGAATCCAATTGATTCGGAGCAAGGTCCCGCTGCTGATGAAAAGGCTATGTGGATGCAGAGAAAACACTCGACGTGACAGGTACACAATATTGTAATCGATACGTGGTATGATATAGTTGTCGGTGTGGGCGTCTTTTTTTTTTTATATAACATTGGAAGGCAAACAAGCAAACGGATTTCCTGATGGTAAGAAATTCACGCCGCCTAGAGACACCAAAGTTGGTAATGGTGCGTTGCCAACCTGAGGCCGGGGTGTTAGGCCTCGAGCAAAAGTAAGTTTACCTTGTACCTTACCCTCCGAACCGGAACACGTCATGACGTTATGGCGGTAGGAATAGGTAAGGCGGTGGTACCAATCCGGGTGAGTCGCTGCGAAACTCTACCACCTAGTCAGATGTCACGGTGTTGTTGACGGTAAGCCTAAGCTGGACTTTTACGAGCTGCCTGGCAGGAAGGCAGATGGTCTATTCTGCAAAGGAGCCCGGACCAACACGAGGGAAAACTAGCGTCTGCTAGTGAAGTAGCTGAGATAGACCTGTGGTGGGGTTGAGACCACGGCACCTACCTTTGTACTTGAAGGGTGGTTCGGTTCTACAGAGGGAGACAGTTATTGAGGAGCTGTGACGAAATCCTCAACACAATAGTAGTAATTTTGTAGCGCACTCACTAAACTAATTTTAAGTTATCGCTGTCTTCTTTCAACGAAAGTAAAAGAAAGAGACAAAACACTTTTAGTGCTGTCAAAGTATACCGTATACGTCATTTCTACAGACGTTTAATCTATCACTCTGAAAATGTTGCTTGAAATGTTGTTCACAATTTGAAATATTCGGACTAATCTGACACGTCTAAAACGTTCCATCTTTTTTGTTTTTGTTTCATTTGAAAAAGATAGCATGCATTTGAAATGCTTCGTTTGTGAACAGCAGAATTACCACTACTGTGCTCAATTTGACACTCATACAGACTTTGTGTTTGAAACCATACGAATTGGTGTAATTTTGTACTTGGTGTAGGTACTTCTTACGTTTGTACTCTGTTTTGGAAACCGGTGAACTTTAAATCAAATCTAGACCTACAAATTAGAATCTCAAAGCAATTTTGTTTCTTGTCGTGTTACAGTAAAACTGCTGCACTAATTTATATCGGAATTTCGCAATAGCAGAATGCCTGAAATCCATCCTTATTTTATTTGCCATTTGGTAGAATTTCTCTTTTTTCTGATTTCTAGCCTTGGCAGATAAAAATAATTTAACAAACAGCAGAAAATACTTTTATCCGTTTTTGTATTGTTATTTATTATTTAATAATTATAATTAATAAGGTAGATCTACTGAGAGATTACTAAATCTAGACTGAATGAAACTAACTGATGAACATACATGTCTGTTTTGTAATAATATTAAAAACATATTCAATCACCATATTATGGTGATTGAATATGTTTTTTCTCCTAATCCGATCACAATTAAATTTAGCACATTAATAATATATCACCTGGAAAAGGTATAGGTTCATTTTCATCTTGAGCACGAGTAAAGCCACGAACAAAAACTAGTAGCAAATAGTTACGAACTTTTGCGAGCTAAAAATAAATATCCTTTTACTAGAGAAATGTTTAATAAATCTTTAACAAGGGAAGAATTTTGTTTGTGATCTTTTAAATTTGTTCAGATATTAAGAGGTCTATATATTTTGTTTTATTACGTTTTTTCATTCTATTTTAATATTTGTGTAGGAGATTTAATCTACACGTTGAAGATATTTAAAAAATAGGTGCAGCATAGACACCTGGAAAAGGGGCAGCAGAACGCATTTTAAGCGTTTTTGGAATTTTTGTCTATTTTGTGTACATTTGGTCGCCTCTGTGGTCTACAGTTATTGAATTTGACTGCATAAAGTCCCGGGTTCGAATCCCGGGTCGAGCATCAAAGAGAAAATTGGAGTTTTCCAATTTTCTATTAAAAAAAACGTTGCTCGGGATTGGATATGTGCCCGGTTGGCAATAGGTTTGTCACCTATCACATTGTAGGACTTAGTGTCTTCGGCTAGTCGTGGGTGCCCTGGTTGTGCCTCTGCCTACCTCTTCGAGGATGTGGGCGTGTCCCTTGAAAAATAGACAGAAACCTAAGTGAACGAAGTTGGGTGACAGCTCAGGGCGTTTGATTAAAATTTGGCGAAAAAATGTATTATGATAGAAAGACTTAATTAAAATATAATAAATTAATAGGCAAATACATTGTAAAATATACGTATTAGTATATCTATATATATAAAAGAAAGTGGTGTTAGTTACACTATTTATAACTCAAGAACGGCTACACCGATTAGGCTGAAAGTTGGTAGGGAGGTAATTTAAAACCGGGAGCAGGACATAGGATACTTTTTATCCTGTTCAATTGTGAGGAAACTGGGAAAAACAACATTTTAATTTTTCCCATACAAACTGAACGGGCGTAACGAAGTTCGCGGGAACAGCTAGTATATGAATGAATGGTTATTTTGTTATATTTTTTGCATTTAATCGTGTGGGTTTGTCTGCGTGTTAACTGTGTACATATAAATTTCGCACAGGGCGCAGGTAGTGCCAAGGTTTATCCATTATTGAGCAAATGTACAATACTTTCATCCTCACGGATAGTTTACGGTACGGTTACGGTAGTTTCCAGTAGATAGGGATAAATTAATTTACATTCTAAAAATTGTTTGTATTAATAAATAATCATGTAATAAATACAAAGTACAGTGTGTAAACTAAATAATTAAAATTAGTAATTTGATTAACACTTATTAAAATATTTACACACCACAAGTTGGTAGAATATGTTGGAACGCTTAAATAATTTTGTAACATCTTTGTAACACTCACATACGCAATTTTTTTTTTCTTTTCTTCTTTTCTTTTCTTCTTCTTCTCACCAGTCAATAGGTAATTGGTACACATCGTTTTTAAGTACTATATATTTAGGTAGACTGTTGTTTAACCAGTTTTTCCTGTGATATTTTAGCGGTTTTTTTACTGTTTGTCCCTATGTTTGATAATCGACCAATTTTATTGTTACTACATTTTTATTTGTATTTTCCTCTAAAATTATATGTGAAATAGGTTTTGTTGCTGACTATTTTAATAAAATATTTCTCTTCTGTCCAGCACCATTTGTTCTATATTTTTTATAATTGTGTATGTCACCTACCTACTACCCTATTGTCAAATAAATAGTTAATCATTTCGGTGTATGTATCAAAGGTAGCCATGTCAAATCGTGGGTAACCTGAACTAAATACTGAAATCAGAGTATCACATTTCTCCAATCCGCGTGTCGGTCTGTCCGTTGCCCAATGTAAGGATCGTGAGCTGTCTCTACGCCGACGTATCGATTAATTATTGGAATTGATCGTTAAGTCATAAGCGGCTAGCGGAAAAGAAACCGGTGAAACAATTTGAAAAAGTTTTTTCTTGGAAAGCAAACAAGAAGGGCTTGGATTTTCTTACGGTGAGGAATAAGGTTTGCAGATTTGAAAAAAGTTTAACAAAATGATTATTTACCTTATCTGCTGTGAATCGCAACCTTTTCCATAATATAGCCAGTTTTAAGAAGAGACGGTACGTTATAATATATGTTTATGGCAACAACGATGATAATAAATATACCTTTCATTATTATTATTATAATAAATATACCTACCTAATGCAAAGTTATTACGAAATGGAACTGATCTGATGATGGAATTGGAAGGTGGCCATAGGACCTCCTAAAATTCCCAACATTATCCTTTCGTGTTTGGGTTTATGTGATACACCGTGAATAGTATCTACTTCTAACATACTAAATTAAATAAATCTACCTACTGCTTAAAATGATCCTTCTAAATAAAAGCAAAAATGTGCTAATGCTAAAATTAATTTTATTTTAATTAAAATAAAAAAATATCTTTATTTCTAAGCTTAAATTTCTAAGTTTAATTTTTTATAATCATAATTAATTTAAAATTTCGTCAAGCATACATTATTACACTTTTAGATTCATGAATATTATGAAAACGTATGCTAACGAATATACAACATAAGTATGACTGAGAAAAAAAATAGCCAGTGAAATTACTGTGTATTTACATAAGTGTACTTCACTTGTTTTTTTTGGTATGTATCCATCGACCATACATCATGTATCTATCATAATTCGTATTATCTCTTATGACTTGGTCCCACAAACATACGGAGTGTAATTTTCCTAACTCACGAGTGAGCTATCAGCCTATATACCAGGTTTACATCTGTAACGACTAGCGGCGTATCAAACGGTGAACATTACCATTTTTGCCACTCCGATAGCCTTCAGAATAATTTATTCACACTGCAATGTGTATCAGATCATTCTATTTCTGCATTAACTAGTCAGTGCCTGCGGTTTTACCCACGAAAACTTCAACTATTTCTATTTTATTATTAAAGTATCTTCACGCCCATATCCCCGAAGAGGTAGACAGAGGAACAACCAGGGTACCCATGACTGGCCGAAGACACTAAGTCCCACAGTGTGGTAGGTTGCAAGCCTATCGCCAACCGGGCACATTTCCAAGCACGACAACTTTTTTTTGTTCTTTTGTTGCCAGACCCGGATTCGAACCCGGGACCTCAAGCAGTCAAGTCCAACAACTGAACCGCTAGACCACAGAGGCGATTATTATTATTCTATTTTATATTTACTAGGTGGTAGAGTTTCGCAGCGACTCGTCCGGATTGGTACCACCGCCTTATCTATTCCTGTCGTCATAACGTCAGTGCTTGCCAATGATGTGTTCCGGTTCGGAGGGTAAGGTAGCTGGTAAACCTACTTTTGCCCAAAGCCTAACTTCCCGGCCTCAGGTTGGCAACGCACCATTACCATCTTTGGTGTCCCTAGCCGACGTGAATTCCTTGACACCAGGAAATCCATCTGCTTCTTTGACTTCCAATATCATAAAAAAATAATGTGAAAATTGGCACCGTTAACCAACTCTCATAATGAAAACATAAACTAAGATATCTTATTTTGAAGTTAATTCAATTTTTTTTTAAATTAGATGCTGTAAATTTTGCCGCCAGGAATTTTACTTAACATTTTCCACTTTTTCTCTTTCTCTCCTTTTAGTATTTATTTTATTGTTTTATGGCTCATATCCTGCAAGTATTGAGAAAAGAGAAAATAAAAAAATAGTTTTGGTTTTTCTATGTTAATAGAACGACTGACGGATTTCCTGATGGTAAGAAATTCACGCCGCCTAAAGACACCAAAGGTGGCATGTAATGGTGCGTTACCAACCTGAGGTTGGGATGTTAGGCCTAATGCAGAAGTAAGTTGACCGCCTACCATACCCTCCTAATCGGAACACATCGACGGCAAGCATTTAACATATAGGTAGGGCGGTGGTACCAATTCAGGCGAGTCCCTGTAAAACTCTACTACCTAGTAGGATATCACGGTGTAATCGACTGTAAGCCTATGCTCGCCTTTTATGAGCTGCCTGGCAGGAAAGCAGATAGACTATTCTGCAAAGGAGCCCGGACCAACACGGGGAAAATATTTAATTAGGATTGGACTTTAGGTACTGACACAGATTTTCTAAAATTTTATAATACGTATTTAAAAAGAAAATAACAAAATTTTCAGTATAACTATATTTTCATTTCTGTTTCCCCTGAAGTGGTAGACAGAGGTACAAGCTAGGGTAACTTCGATTCGCCGAAGTTAGTTCCACAATAAGATTGGTGGCAAGCATCCACCCGACACTTATTTACTCCTGAGCGTCATCGTTTTTGCTAGACCAGTCGAAAATGCACAATTTGAGTTGTCCCACCCGGGAATCAAATCCAGGACCTCGTGTAGTAGTAACGCTAACACTAGACCATAGAGGGTATAACATGTAAAAATCTTAAAAAGTAAAACACATGTTAAACGGAGAACCTATAATCGCTAAGGTCACTGAAATATTCCTAAGACTCATTTACTTAATAACTCATATTATTTACAATTATTTTGACAAATCAATAATTTTAAAAATGCTTATAATCTGTGTATCATTTTATTACCGAAAATGGCAATGTATGAGGGTCGTAGAAATGTCAAATAAACATTTTTATTTCGCGGAGGTCAAGTTTGATGGCTTGTGAGAATGTTTACCTTGATCTCGCCGGAGACGTTTGCCTGCCACCAGAATTGAGGACGAGGAAGAGACGGAGTAGACTGTGACTAGTTACACTAGGTGGTAGAGTTATTTTTAACCACCATAGACATTAGTACCCACATCTTGGTACCGACACCTGGTGACACTAAATATGTTAATTGTACGTTGCTAAACTCACGCAAGTAGTTTACGTACCTCCTAAACTGAAAGACGATAATGACAGAGATCATGGTCACAGAAAAGACTAGGCAAGATTCCTGAATGTTTACTTCTCTGGAACTCTGAGAACATGCTTTTTGGATAGCAACTCTCATTACGATACATTAAACTTTAAACTTCTTTAACTGATGGAATTATTCAACATTATCATTATTTTATTTTTGATTGACCGCCTCGTTGGTCGAGTGGCTAGCGTACACGCCTAACTACACTGACTAGCCGCGAGGCTCGGGTTCGATTCCCGACGGGGACAGGCATTCGTGTGATGAACATTTAGATGTCTGTATTTCCGGGTCTGGGTGTTTATTAAATTTATTCTAGTATCTATTTAAGTATTTCTATGTATTAGTATCGTTGACTAACACCCATAACACAAGCATATAATTTGCTTACTTTGGGGTTAGATTCAATTTGTGTACCTAAGTTGTCCAGGGATATTATTTTTTTTTATTTTTTATTTTATATATTTTGTTTTTGTACCACGAGGAATATAAAACTTGTGTCTGACTCACACCGACTAAAACCTCGCAGTATCCACCCCCTCGTCAGGTTCCAGGACTGTAGGACGAATAGCGCATATTTCTACTGCTTGAGTGGTGCTGCATCTAGTGATTTCCCTCTTGCATCTATCAGTAAGAGTTCGCATATAGTCGGACGCCACCTCCGCGTCTTAGCTGCTTTAGGTACCCACGTTTCTGCCGCGGCAATGTCAAAACATGTCAAAATGACCATTCCTCCTCTCCATAGACTGTGAACAGTCTACGACGGCTAAATGACACTCCGCTTGCCTCCTCCTGATGAGATGCTATCCAGCTGCATCGGTCTAATTGTCTTTCCCAGGGGCTCAACCTTAAATATTACCATGACAAGGCTTGAAATTAAGGGAGGGGTATATACAATTATTCCTTCTTCATGTTAAGTTTAAATAATAATGATGACAACGAGAAAAGCCAACAGAAAGATCTACGAAAGATAGTAGTTTTTAAAAGTGAGCCGCCACAAAGTTATGGGATTTTTTCCGGGGAAATAAAAGAAACTGTAGCCACTTATAGTATTATTCGTAGGGTCTACATTTGGAACACCGTCGTTCATACATCAAAATAAATCTTGTAATAAATAGACAAACCTACGTAAAACTTATTTAATTTACGCAACGAGGGTAAGTCTGCAAGAACTTTTAATTTTACTAAAATTAATATTATCATATTTTTAAATGAAGAAACACTTGTACTGTTTTACGTATCACTTATGCTTTATTATTTTATAAATAGCCAACCAAAAAAAAATATTCAAAAATATTGTTCAGTAATTTAAGTTCTAGCCGTGATGATGCTGTAAAACGCGAAACCGGTAGGCTATTTATAAAATAATAAAGCATAAGTGATACGTAAAACAGTACAAGTGTTTCTTCATTTAAAAATATGAATATTTGGAAGTTTTACCAAACGCCGACGATGGAAAATATCAAATATATTAATATTATCATTTAACAAATAGTTTGAGGGCTAAGGATGTAATATGATTACTTAGTTTTCTTAAGTTCTGTTGTAAATAATCCTTCGCCCTTTAGTGAAATTACCTTAATTTAGATTGCTGGATTTAGGTAAGGTACAGTTAATCAGGGGGGTTACCATAAGCTCTTAAAACAGTACTATTTCAGCAATACTAATTGTCAGTCGAGAAAGACAACCTTATGACGCATATCATAAAGTTGCTTATAAAGACAGACATTTAGCAAGATGGAAATAATACTGCTATAAGCGTTCATGGGAGGGCCCCAGAAGTCTACACGAGGTATGGGGTACCGTCTTTCAACAATTCACTGTATCACTCCGTCACTTTACTAAATTTATTCTGGTATATTCTAGGTGGTAGAGTTTCGCAGCGACTCACCCGGATTGGTACCACCGCCTTGCCTATTCCTGCCGCCATAACGTCATGACGTGTTCCGGTTCGGAGGGTAAGGTAGCCGGTAAACTTACTTTTGCTCGAGGCCTAACATCCCGGCTTGTGGTTGGCAACGCACCATTACCACCTTTGGTGTCTCTAGGCGGCGGGAATTTCTTACCATCAGGAAATCCGTCTGCTTGTTTGCCTTCCAATGTCATAAAAAAAAATAATGTTTTAGTATCGTTGACTAACACCCGTTACACAAGCATATAATTTGCTTACTTTGGGGTTAGATTCAATTCGTGTGATTAGTCCAGGGGTATTTATTATTATTATTATTATATTATTATTATCACAACAACACTTTACCTCCCTGACCATAATTACACTTTAACCATTCAATAACCACTTGCATCGGCTATGTAAAATAATTGTTTTTTAATATGATTTGATACAAAAAATCGTGAAGTTGAAAATGTTTAGTAATACCCGACAAAACCTATCCGTAATATCTCTGAACCATTTCGATTGTGTCGGTTTTAAAACAAACAAAACTTAAACAAAATTCGTTTAGATGATATGATTCCACAAACACACACACCTAGTTTTTAGTTGGATGTTACAAATCAATACTTCTAGATAAATGTTATGAATTGCGGTAGAGTGCCGCGTGGCCAGTTCGTCCGAATTGGTACCGCCCTACCTGTTCCAGCTTCCATAACTTCAGTGCTCGCCATAGTGATGATGGGTTGGCTAGCTGGAAGATATGCACAGGTTGCCTGACGTCCCGGCCATAACGGCGGCTACAGGCTACAGTTGTTTTTTATGGTCAGCAGAACCGGTTGTTTGTTCTATATTTTATGACGTAAAACTTATTTCTTTGTGTTATGAGTGTTGCTCGACGATATTAATCGATAGCACATATAAATATCGAAATAAATTCATTTAAAACCCAGACCCGGAATTACGGACTATCTTAAATTAAATATATCTGGATATTTAATCACACTAATTAAATCTATCGCAAAAGTAAGCAAATTAAGCAAATTCTGTGCTTGTGCTAGGCAATAATACTAGTACATAGAAACATATTGGAATAAATTTAATAAATACACCCAGATCCGGAAATATAAACATTTAGATGTCATCACAAAAATGCCCTTCGGAAATCTAACCTCAACGTCGTGGTTGATATTATTAAATACATTATATATTTCAAGCCCTCGATCAAATTTAAATTAAGTTTTTTGAACGTGGTGGTCGAAAATTTTAATTAAATGTTTATAACAAGAGTAAACTTGCTTGTCAGTGTCGGTAATTATATG
>NJDD01006266.1:177137-204763 GCA_002245505.1 Calephelis nemesis | reverse complement strand
GTTATCTACATATGATTTGTTCGTATTATAAACGCAGACATTAGTGAGTAAACTCTTAACTCAGTGACAAGTGACACGGTTTTCCAATGGCAATACACTCGCACTTAAAACGTGTAACTGCATGTTACGAGTTTACTCACTAACGCGATAGTTACGTTTTATGAATTTTGACGTTGCCATTACACTCGGCCTACTGAGTGTGCTACTGAGTTCTATATAGTGTAACTAATAATACTTTCATTTAGGTAAATAATTAAAATACTTGTTATAATTTTCAAGAATAGGTGCTGATAATTTGCTTAATGCAATTGTTAAATAAGTTTGTATCCTAACATCTCTGGATAATTTATTTTAAAGTGATACTGTTGTTCTCCTTCAAAGACTTTTCCACTTAAGTAAGTTAGTCTAGTCCTTTTTCTTAACTTTGTTATATATGGTTGTTTTTGTAATTTTTTGAAGTTTTCGAAAAAAAATATAGCGGTTAATATTATTTGTTTATAACAAATTGTTAAGTTAATAAACAATTAAATTATTTATAAAAAAAAATTCTCTGTTATTCCATTGACAAGGGTAAATGATGATTTTTAAGAATAAAATAATTTCTTAACTAATTATTTAAACAATTGAAATATAAAAAAACGATTATAAACAATAAAAAAAGTTATTTAAGAAATTTTTTTTTAAAAAAAATCATCATTTCAACTATGCTATAAGATAATAAAAAAAAAATTTAAAAATCCCAAAATAGTCTATTTGTTTATAAACAATTTCTTAACAAATGACGTAAATTTTTTTTTCCAATGTTAATTAATACCTATATCAGTTGCGAAAACAGCAATAATAATATATTACAAAAAAAAATTTGTTTGATAACATTTTTTAGAAATTTCATTTTTTGGTAAGTTTAAAAAAATTATAATTAACAAAATAATTAACTTTAATATTTTTTTTTGCATAACTTTATTGAGTACCTAAACAAAAAGAGCTCCACGAAGCGAAAAATTTATAGACCAATTATTTAAACTTTTATACGGTAATTTATAAAAACAGAGATTGGAAAACAATTAGTTAATTAACAGTTGTGTAACTTTTTGAAAAATCGACAAAAAAAATTTTTTTCACCGAGGTTTTTTTCGTTCAAGTGTCTAGATTACACTATAATTTATTCAAATTTTTAAATTGGTATTTAATATTAAAAAAAATATTTTAGGTGATATATCGGCTTTTTAGGCGGCGCGCCTATGCCGTAACGCCCTCGCGTAGCCTTATTTTCAGCGTTAAAAAAATTATAAATAATATAGATAGAGTTCCGGGAGTTAGGACTTTTTTTTTGGAAATTTTCTCCTCTTTGAGGTCCTTTTTTCAAAATTCCTTAAATATCATTATTTTAAAAGTTATTAACGAAAAACTAAATACCTTTTTTTAAATCTTATTTTGTTAATAACAATCGCAATTTTTTATGTGCTAATAAACCCTTAAAAAACATTTTTCTAGACGTCATTCCGAATCGAATGAGCTATGGCACATATTTTTAGGAGCTTTATGTCTATTTAACACGTTTTTGAACTTATGGACTAGACTAAGTATATTAATCGAGTTCTCCGTCATTTTTCAACCGATTTCAATTTTTCTTATTTCAAAGAGCTTACTTCCGAGGTGGTCACATTTCCACTAAGTCTGGATCTGATGATGAAATCTCAAGGAAATCAAGAAAAGTACTTAAGTTGAAATAAAATGATTTAATTTGCAATTTCCTGGCAAAAAAATGTTTACGTATTATGGCGTGAAAAAACAGACAAAATAGTGCGCTATGAGTGAATTGGACTTACCGGAAGCTAAAACTCCCAAATATATCCAGCAATACTGTCGTGGAGTGCAGTCGAATTCTCCAGATGGTGTTCGGTTACGAAGCGAAACCTACGTTGAATTTTTAGTAGTGTGTGTATTGTTGGTGCTAATAAAGTAGGTCAGTAGTGTGTGTTGTGTGGAGCTGGATATATTTGGGAGTTTTAACTTCCGTTAAGTCCAATTCATTCATAGCACGCTATTTTGTCACGCCCTTAATACGTATACATTTTTTTTGGCGGGAAATTGCAAATTAAATAATTTTATTTGGACTTAAGTACAGATTTCCGCAAAGTAACGCCTTCTTCTATCATAAGTACTTAATTTTTGTGTACGTAGATGATTTACTCAGATATTGAAATCGGAGACGGGTTTTTTAGTTTTACTGATATAAAACAACTACTAAAACTAGATTGTTTATACCTAGTAATTTTTTTGTCTTTTCGATCAAGTAGTTCTGTGTTGATGTCTACTGCAAGAGGCAGCAGGTTCTATTCCCAGTTCCAGGAATTCAAACTGTTTTTCAATTTTCTAATAAAAACGTTGGCCGAGATTACGTGCCTGGTTAGCGTACGTGACTAAGTACTATTGGTTAACCATGGGTGCCCTGGTTTTATTTCTACCACCACTACGGCTTGAAGATAGTACTACAAAAAGTAGGAAGGACTATGTACCTATTTGATTAAGCATGGGTTTAGCTCACAGCTCCGTCTCTTGATAATATAGGTGCGTTGCAATGAGGACTATTTCAGTTAGGCACTTCGAGATACGGCAGCTTTTAAATTTCGTGTCCGTAGCTTATAGACACCAACGATGTTATAGGTGCGTCCCGTGGTCGTGGTGACAGAACACGTCATTATGGGGATAGCAATAGGAAAAGCTGTGGATCCCTACCTGGGCAAGTTGCTGCACAGCACTTTATCACAAGTGTTTCCTACTCGTGTAGCGGTTTAAAACAAACCATACAATAAATTTAGCACTTGATTCTTTCTGCTTACCCCGTAGGCCGTAAAGGACTTGGCGTGAAGATATATATGTATGAAAACCATACATTTTTTGTTGCTCTTGAAAAAATTGGACGGGTGGTCTTACAACACTTTCAAAATAACCAATTCAACTTTCGTGTTCGTCTTATGGTCTCTACACATAATATATTATTGTGGTGACTAATATATAGCTGTCTTAGCGAACCATTCTACGTCCCGTCCATACCATGTTATTTTCACAATGTAAAATTTGAAGTGGTTATTTTTACAAGTTTACAAAAGCTTTATCCATGTTTAGTTATCCTGCTAATCGGTTCAGAAACGAATTAACAAATTAGATCATTCAAATCGGTATAGCCGTTTTTTGTGTTAACTGATGAAACTCGTACTTGCTATGTATAAAAGGTTATTTTAAACCCCAAATTCGACTAAAACAAATAATTCTGCTCTCATAATCCTATTTATTACTCTTTCATGAAGTGTCTTCACGCCAACGACTAGCCGAGGATACTCAGTCATACAAACCTAGGAAACCTATCGCCAATCGGATTCATAACCGATCCCGGACTGTGTTGTTTTTATTAAAAAAATAATAAAACACTTTTTTTTGTTGCCCAACCCGGGAATTAAATCCGGGACCTCGAGGAGAAGGACTACTACACCACAATGACGATGTTCTTTTATCTATTTAAATTTTGTAATAAAAACATTTCTTTTATTAACTCGTTACTTAGTTAGTTCTAGTAACTTGTTAGTTTCTTAAAAAAAGTGAGGCCCTTTTTCATGGTATTGAAAGGCAAATAAGACGACGGATTTCCTGAAGAAATTCACGCCACCTAGAGATGTCAAAATGGTAATAGTGCGTTGCCAACTTAAGACCAGGATGTGAGACCTCGAACAAAAATAAGTTGTCTTCTCAAACTGAACAGGTCAACGGTAAGCACACGTTATGGCAACAGGGATAGGTAAGGCAGTGGTACCAATCCGGGCGAGTCGCTGCGAAACTACCACCTAGTCAGATGTCACGATGTTAGTGACGGTAAGCCTATGCTCGCATTTTACGAGCTGCCCTGCAGGAAGTCAGGTTCTCTATTTTGCAAAAGAGCCCAGGCCAACATGGGGAAAACAAGACTGAAATGATGAAAAAATATATAGAAATGAAACAAATAATACAAAATAAACCATTTTATTCTAATGTCTACCCGCTTAAAAATAGATCGATGTAACAAATGATATCTAAATAAAATTGCTTCGACATTACTTAATTCTCTATAAATAGTTACGATAAATGCAGTCGTATTTGAAAACCGTGAAACAGAAACCCGCATTGTGATTTCAACATATCAAAGTTTGCACTGGTGGGTCACTATTTCGAATTGTAAAACTCCATTAACTGCTATTGAGGTGATACTTAAATGTATATATTTTGCTTATTTTTATTCAATCAGAAATTCCCGCGGCCAAGGTTGGGGTTGCTCTCGTGCACACTGAAATAAGAAAACTTACATTAGATATGTATTTTTTTCGTACACACAATACGTACATCTCTACTGTATACATATATCATTAAAATATAATAATAATAATAATTTACTTTAAAATATAATCTAATAATATCGAATAACTTTATGACTTAGTACATTTAAATTCGTAACTAGTCTCTTAGTTTTTAAGAAAACTTGGTAACAACAGTTGTTATTGCCATAACTAAGCTATAAAAATATGTTTATAATTCTAACTAGTATTTTAGAATAGCTAAAGCTAAGGCAACCTTTGCTTTCAGTATTCCAAAACAAATAACATCGAAGTAAAATTGTCAAATAAATACTGATAATTCACAATGTACTACAAAGTTACAAAAAAAAATATTATTTATAAGGTTGTAATTTTAAAATAGGCATTTGTTATAATATGAATAATAGCGTCCGTTACACCGAAGTCTGCGCCATGTATATGTTATGCCAAAAACAAAAAAAGGGCATAGTATGATGTTCAATTTAAAAAAAAAAGTAAAAGCAAAGATTGCCTGTATAGAAACAAAGAATACGAAAGACAGAATACAAGTCAAATGTTGACATTAAAGAGAAAAAATCACAAGTTAGTATAGGGTCACCGAAGCAGCGCAATAGGAGTTCTTGTCTGGAAGAAATTGCAACACTTTGTAGGCAGAATAGTGATTCCTTGTTAATACAAATGAAACAACAAAATCACTAGTCTTCCACACAACGTGCCACGGTCCGATGTTAGTTGGTTACCTAAAAGTTTAACAACAAAACACAAAAGTTAGTCACAAGTATTGTTATTTACAAATATGAGATAATGGAAAGTGTTAATATGAAGTATTTGTGCTGCAATAAGATATTAGGTTTACATTAAAATTTCAACCAAATTGAAAGATGTTGTCAATTTTACGAAATTTATACTTATAATAAATATTGAAACAAATATGTTGTGTTTTTTGACAATTTCGAGATGTCTAAACTGCGAACCAGTTTAGACATCTCGAAATTGTTTAGACATCTCGAAACATCTCGACATTTTTTTTAAAGGGTATACTTTCCTAACAGCCTTATATAAGGTCTGAATCTGATGATAGGAACCATGGACAACCAGAAAACTCTTTAAATTTTATAGCCACAATAAAGGGCACATTTAGAGAATCATGTTTTTGTAGTTTTAATTATGTAGGACTAGCGGCCCGCCCCGGCTTCGCACGGTTCTGTAATGTACATATAAACCTTCCTCTTCTATCACTTTATCTATTAAAAAAACAGCATCAAAATCTGTTTCGTAGTTTTAAAGATTCAAGCATTCAAAGAGACATAGGGACAGAGGAAGCGACTTTGTTTTATACTATGTTGTGATAATAAGTAGACTTAATTAAAGATAAATAAGATTTCGGACATATTATATTATATTAAGTAAATCAATTTTATTTTAATAAACTGCGACATTCAAACTTGTCATTTGAGTATTTTTATGTACACAGCCGATTCAAACATACCTCTTTTAAATTTGTTTAATCAAGTTTCAGTGTTATGTTAATGTTATTTATTAATATGATTATAACATAGCTACAAAACATTGTTTCTTTAAGAATTGGAACACAAACAAACAATCTGATTTCCTGATGGTATGAAAGTCGTCCAAAGACACCAAAAGTGGGAGGGGTGTTTTGTTAAAATGAAGATGGGATGGTTTGAATGAATGGAATGGGTTTTGAATGAATTATCACAAAAATCCTGTGATAATTCATTAGCTAGCCAATCCACCAGACTTTCCATTTAGCCTGTTGAGCGATTAAAATTTCAAACATCCTGCAAAAGTTAGTGTCTACTAAACGGTCAAACCGATTGGGTTGAAATTTTATTCCAGATTTATATATTACCAATAAATGTTATTAAAATAGCACTTATCTGTAAAAGTTAAACGGGGTCATACGTTTTTTGTATTTTCTCACCCTTATGGTTGAAAATATTTGTGAATCTTTTTGTAAAAAAATTAAAAATCGTACTTCTCTAAAATACATAGTGTAACAAATAAAAATTATATGCGTGGAAAGATTAGTTTACAAATCACAGCGAAAGTGATAACCAATTAAAGGTTTTAAACAGCCAGATAGACATTTCGTATTGTCTTTTTGTAAACTTCATTTTAAAACATTAACTTAGTGCAACACTCACAGTATTATAAATATTCTAGAAGCGAATTTATAGTTCACTTTTTATCTCGTAGATTAAATTGAAATCGAATGTTTTACATTCAATCAAATCAAACTTTTAAATAATTCTTCGACAATTGAAAAAACTGCGACCCGAAGCAGTTTAAGATCTCTTAAATTTTTCTTGCAATAAAAATACACGGGCTTGACATTGTATTTCGGTCAGTAAGGAAACCGAGAAACTTGCACACCTTGTCTATAATAGCAACGCACTAGTAACATTAATGGGGTCAGTAGGCGACAGTTGCCTCTTGGAAACCCGCCCGTGTTCGCTATCTTATAATACAAAAATCAACGAACTCATATTAACAAATTCAATGATCTTTCGAAGACCGTATGTACTTTTTTATTTTATAATAACTTATATAAAATAGAACTAACAGTTATAAAATGTTATAATTGACTCGGTCATATAAAACAACATTACATCATCAAAATATGCTACGAAATTAATAAACCAATAATATGTAATAAAATCTAAAACTAAACTATATTCTATACATTAACATAGATGAAGAAGACCAAATACAGAAAAACTAAGTTGACGAGATAATAGTTATTACCTTTAAGATTACATTATCGCACATGCTTCAGCCAATCAATATTTACTAAATCTTAGTTTTGTTTGAAGCCATGTTGGGGAAATCTTCAAAAACTCTATCATAAAATAATGTTTATGTTAGTAATGATAGGATGCAATGACATATACAAGCAATCACATACATATATGTTCGAGTTTTTAACTGTAGATTCACCATATAAAATTATGACGATTAATCAAACTGACACCTATAATAAATGATTTATTAAAATAATAAAGTCTATAGGTGTCAAAGATATGAACGCCTCCGTTATTTTAAAATACATTACATAAACAATCGTGTAATATTTGTTAAAAATATTTTTTTATTAGGCGAAACTAAGGTAAAAACAAATATTACAAATGACTTATTGTGATAATTTTAGAATTGTAAGATTGTGTTTGAATGTTTTGTGAATGATTGTAGTCAAGGGTGTTTTGAAAGAATGTAAAAATGAATAACACTAACATGAAAAAATTACACAACAAATCCTTTATTTAATATAGCTTTAAACCTTTTCGATCACGTTAGCTTTTTTAAGACACAGACAGACAGACATACACAACAGACACGGTAAGTTTATATTATAACCCTCCGTTTATCGTCGAGGGTTAAATATAAAGAAAAGTTGTAATTTTTAAAACAATACGTTTTATTCATAAATTAAGATTTGTTATAATTTCTAGTATAAAAAATAACATTTTCTGCAAAATTAACGACAACAACAAATAGTAACTCAAATTTTGAATAAAGACTTTTTACGGCCTTGTGAGCGATGCGTATTTATCTGAACTAGTGGTCGTCTGTTGGTCGAAAGTTAACCATAACAAATTTTAAAATCTTGTTGATAAGAACGCCATCTTCATTTCTCAAGACTAACTACTTTGTTTCGAAACTGTATGGTGCGCCACCTGTGATCTTTCATCGTTATCATCAATATATTTGTTTGTGTGTGTCAAATGCATGGTAGTGTGGGTAGGTAAAGTTTTCTTTATTGATTTAATGTACTTTATAAGCATTATTATTAAAAAATATTAGCGTTCTGCACTTCTCCTACACATAAACTATAAGTGTGCCAAATATTATGCTCCTGCGTCCACGCAATTTTCTTAAAAAAGGGGTCGAAATTTCGCAACACGTATTAATATATTGATACTTGTGTGGAATACATAACGCATTTTTTGTTGAGTGTTTGCGTATTTTTGCACATGAGTGTACGTGTAGGTGTGCGTGTGTGTACCGACCTCTGTTGCAGCAGGTACTGTGCCTTCTGTATGCGCGCGGGCGTGCCGGTGATGGTGATGATCCGGTCGGAGGAGCCGGCGAGCGGCTCGGCGATCNNNNCTCGATGCCGGCACCGCTCTCCATGCGGATCTTGCGGATACGGGAACCCGCCTTGCCGATTATGGCGCCCGCCAGCTATCAAAAACAAATTATTTATTAATGTCAAACAATGCAAAACACAATTCATCCCTAAGCAACATTTTATAATTAAATATCTCACGAGCGAACGAAAGTCTAGTAAAATTGTATACAGATAGATTGAATATAAAACTTAGAAAATTACATTAGGCTTGTTAGGGATGTTATACATATTATGTAGATATATGCGAAAATTCAATAAGCACCCAGAAATAATATTAAACATTGTGTTTTAACATTACAACTGAACTGCATCTTCTATATATTATCATCTATTTGATGAAAAGATGTGCCAAGAAGTTGTTGCAATAAAATGTAATCCTAAAAAAATATTCTGTTACACTGTGGAGGGCAAATCTTTTAACATTTAATACAAAGTACTTATTAATTAGAAGGTTCATAATTTAATATAAACAATTTCAAAGATGATTAATTCTAATCCTATCTACCATACACTACCACCACTTCAAATTCTAGCCAGTCTCGCGAAGAAACGGCAAAATAAAATTTCCAGCAAACAGTCTTCTTTTTTATACCACCGTTTCCAAACCTAACCAACCATTCAGGAAATTATATTAAAATCGAACTGTTACAGTAAAGGGAGTATGTTAAACGACTTTATTCACAGGATAACTGGATTACAGGGTTTCATATCTGAATATGTAAAAGAAAAAAGCGAATGATTAACGCCCAAATGGAAAACATTTTCATGGATTTTGATAAAATTTGCATTACAGATAGTAATAATGACGCAGTGCCAAAAATATTTTTTTAGGAATACAACCCAAAATTTTACTATCGAATAATATAGGAAACAAAATACACTATTGCAACAACACCTTTACACTTATGAACGACTACGCTTATTACAATTTGTAAAACAAAAAATTAAACATAGACTACAGAATAATAAATACAAAATTCTGGATAAATTACGCAAGTACATCCAACTTTCAGGTTACAGAAATAAGAGCATGTGTTCTCATACGGCTATACTGCGACAACCGTGGAGTGTAGACACCATAGATGTTATATGTCGGTTGCTGTCCCGCAGTTAGGGTTTTAGGTCTTATGCGCGCAAGTCTACAGGCTACACTATCCTCCTGCCAAACACTAACTGCCATAGTTAATGCCATAGGTTGAATAGATAGGGTGGTGAATACCATTTCTTTATGTATTATATCACATATATATTATATATTATAGCATTACCACATTTAAATGGGTGAATTGAGTAATAAGTATGATCGAATTTTTATTTTTTTTATTTTTTTAGCACTTGCCCTGTGCGTGGGATAAATTTCTATAAATCTTAAAGAAAGAAAAAATTTCGCCCCAGACAGGATTTGAACCTGTAACCTTTCGTCTCAAGCCGACGAATGCTCTAACCAATTGAGCTACTGAGGATTCAAGTCCCGTGGCGAAATTTTTAATTCCTTTCTAACCCGTTAACGCGGGTAGTTATGTCCTACAGATACACAATTCGATGCAAGAAACGAAAGTTATGTCCATTCTAAAAATGTGAATTTCATCGGTGATGAACTCATTTGGTGGGTACTCAGAATTGTGTATCTGTAGGACATAACTACCCGCGTTAACGGGTTAGAAAGGAATTAAAAATTTCGCCACGGGACTTGAATCCTCAGTAGCTCAATTGGTTAGAGCATTCGTCGGCTTGAGACGAAAGGTTACAGGTTCAAATCCTGTCTGGGGCGAAATTTTTTCTTTCTTTAAGATTTATAGTAATAAGTATGAAGTTACTACATATATCAATAAAATTCAAATTTAAGTATTTTATTCTTTGTTTCTGCAAATTAATTGTGCCTACATATTTCATCTCTATTGTTCTAAAGTAAAGGCTACCAAAATTATTTCATGTTGCGCCCACAGTGAAAATCAGCTAGTTTTCAGAGCCAACGCGTTTTTTCTCACGTCAAAAACCTCGTAAATAACATATTTGGAGTTTAATAAATATTTCTGAGCCTCTCACTTCTGGCACTTTGGGCGGACTAGCCTAAAGGTTGAATAAGAGATAATGCAGATGGCGTTAAGTTCGCGTTTCCTACTCACAATTTCGTATCAGTGGACAAGGAAAGTTTATGACAAAATTGAATTTTATTTTGAGCTAAACTGAATACATTAACACAAGTACATTCGATTCAATATTAACTCTTGTGCTCAGTAGGTACATATTACGTATTGAGTAAAGCATGCGATATTGTAATTAAATTTTTTGCAGGAACACAGGGCACCCCTGTGTATAAGAACGTGAATAATTAATAATAGGGGTTTTTCATTTAACAATGAAAAGGGTGATTCAATTCTTTAAGCTCAGGTTAAAATTTAAAAAATAACCATTGGTGGTGTCTCTGTTGTTCACAAACTAAACCTATTTTAGATGCATGCTATCTTTTTCAAATGAAACAAAATCCAAAGAGATGCCAGATTAATTAGTCCGGACATAAAAACGTGATCTTTTTGACCACGTTTTCCGAGTGATAGAACTAACTTCTTTATAAATGTCGTGTAAAGAATAGTTTGACAGCACTTAAAGTGTTTTGTCTCTTTTTAATACTTTCGTTGAAAGAAGATAGCGATAACTTAAAATTAGTTTAAAGTGCGAAACAAATTTATCACCATCGTCATTTAATTTAACTACCAATGCTTTGCGAAAGTCTATCTATCTACACTTTCATGACAAAACCAATGTACCGATTTTGAATTAAATTTCATATGCATTAAAGAACAAAGTGGAGTTAAAAACGTAGGCTATTTTTTTTAAATCGACTGTCAAAGAACTTGGATGAGGATGAACGTTGTATGAAAATGTAATCAACGTTGACGCAGTCGTAGGTAAATAGCAATCATACACTGTCCTCCATGTATAAGAAAAAGGTGAACAACGCAGCTTTTCGTGAGAAAGGGGCAATACTATTATTTTCTTTATTTAGTTTTAATTTCGACATCAGGCGACACTGCCAATCATAGATGTTAAGGACGCATGAATTGGTATTATTGTATTCAAAGCATTTCCCCTGATGCGTTTAGATGACGTCATTCAATTGCTAATTTAATTGTAAGTATTTTTATTTTAGCATTTACACTGTGTTTAGGTTAAATTTATGCAAATTTTAAATAAAGAAAAAAATTCGATCCACACATAAATTGAACCTATACTCTTTCGTCTCAAGCCGACGAATGCTGTAACCATTTGAACTACTGAGGCTACAAATCCTGTAGCGAATTTTTTAATTATTTTCCTTTTTAAAACGCTAAACGTTCACGCCAGTAGTTATGTCCCAGAGATACACTGTTCTGAACTTCGACACAGTTTGGCCACGAGGAAAAAGCCGAATTCAATCCTAGCTTGTAGTTAAATATAATTTTAATTTCGGTAAATTCTATTAGTGTAATAATATGTCCAGGTTGTAGGTGTGTAGCCCCTAAGGTTATAGTAAGTTTAAAGCGGCGTCGAATCCGACTAACATCTTTAGGTATGGTGACTTGTGTGGTGGTCTCCTGCTGTCCNNGCCGCCGAACCCGCCGCCGCCGCCGCCGTACCCGCCGCTGCTGCCGAACCTCCCGCCCCCGAAGTTGTTCCGAGGCCCGGGGCCAGAGAATTCATTGAACCCCCTCGGTGGAGGTCCGCTGCGGCCCATGGGTGGTCCGCGCGGGGGCCCACTGCGGCCCATGGGAGGTCCGCCCCGCGCAGGAGGGCCTCGCGGTCCGCGCCCGCCGCCCTGTCCGTTACCGAAGCCGCCGTATTCGTCAGCATAGTAGTCGTCATAGTTGTGCGGATCATAGTTCTGGATGGGGCCCTTGATCGGTACCTGAAATTGTATTCGAGTATTTTATTAAAATTAGCGCCGTGTACCGTAGCACCATTTTGTTAATGTTTGTCAAGCAGTTATAAGAATTCGATGTTACTGTAGAATAACCAATGTTCATGCTAGTCGCTAGGTCATAGTAGATGGTCAACTAATTAAAATGGACCGAATGCGAATGAATTAGCAAGCACCTTCTAAAGTTTGTCACTAGCACTAGTCTTAAGTTCAAAAGACAAAATAAAATTACTTAAGTAAAAAATGAGAAAGGGCATGCTCCGCTGGTTCTGTCATGTGGAAAAAATGGGATATGAAAGATTAACAAAACAGATGTACAATGCGAATGTGGACGGATGGACTAGGTACCCGAGGTGCAAGGTTTTTTTTTTCAATTCCAAGTTCCAATTCCAAGGTTAACATTCTACAACCAAATCGCTCAGGTATTATTCGAGGGTGGTGTCAAGCCTCCGAAACCGGCGTGTTTGTACGAAAAGGATAATGAATGTGGAGGAAGCCGGAAAGGTCTGCAATTATCGTCAGATTTGGCACTTGATACTCTGCCTACTTTGGGACTTGGCTTGAAGATATGTTTGTATGTGACCTAAACAATTGGTTTATGATACCCGCCTCATACTGGCAATATCTTGTATTTCTTACTCCAGTACATTACTATATTTATTAAATACAACTACACTTTACTAGGTGGTATATACTATATTTTACTAGGTGGTGGAGTTTCGCAGCGACTCGCCCGAATTGGTTCCGCCGCCTTACCTATTCCTGCCGCCATAACGTCATGACGTGTTCCAGTTGGGAGGTTAAGATAGCCGGTAAACTTACTTTTGCTCGAGTCCTAACATCCTGAACTCAGGTTGGCAACGCACCATTACCACCTTTGTTGACTCTAGGCGGCGTGAATTTCTTATTATCAGGAAATCGGTCTGCTTGTTTGCCTTCTTATAATATAAAAAAAATAAAACAACAGAGATGATATACGATGTGCTTACCTGTCTCACGAGCTCCAGAACCTCCTGTATGCCGGCGGCGACGGCATCCTGTCGGCCCACCAGCTGCACCACACGTTCCGTACTCTGCGGTGCTGTGCTCGAAAAGATCTTCAGACGAGCGCCCGTTTTCTACCAAACAAATTTATCATCAACTTCAAATACTTCACTTCTTCAATTTTACTATGTGCTGGTTTCCATTGTATGTCTCTGCCACTCTGTCTTTAGACTTGCAAGGATGCTTGGTACCTTCACTGACTTATAAATTTCTTACTTGACGGTGCTCACCATTGTCGTGTTCAAATTCGTTGAGTAAAGTAGTCAATAAACTGACTTACTCAAGTAACTTAAGATAATGCTGGAACTGTGTTACTACTAACATTTTTAGTTTTTGTACTCGATATGTATCTTTTTATCAGCGCCTTATTTACCGGTCGTATCATATAAAGAGTTTCAATGCTGCTCTAACAAGACATTACGAAGAGCCGTGATGCAGTTCACACCGTAAAATCATAGCCTTATTGAGAATTAAATTATCAGATGCAAAAAAAAAAAAAACAAATAAGACTGGCAATTCCAAATATTAGTGTCTTCATATAAAAAAATATTTTTAATTAATATTTTTTTTTTGTGAATGTAGAATAAAAATTGTATCAAAAGATCGTAACAAATAGTTCAAACTCCTCAAAAATACAAAATATTTAATAACACTTGAAGCAATAAAGATTTTTTTGCAATGCTTATTGGTTACATTTAAATTTAATTTAACTTTATTTTTTTCATACAGGTTCGAGTTTTTGGTACCTATTCAACTCTAGTGTATACCAATTATAAAGCAATTTATGAATTATAAAAACAATATATTATGTACTAAATCATGTTATATCAGAAATAATGCTAAAATTGAAAAAATCCAACAACCCCACACAGAGCCTACATGTTGACATGTAGCTTCCAACCATGTCGATCACGTCAGCTTACAAACAAGAAATCCGCATTCTTTTTAGTCATGATCAACACAGTGGACACAGTTAAATACTTTAAACTTATAGCACCCCTCCTTTTCCGACGGCGGTCAATAAGAATTTTAAATATTAATGGTAGCAGAAATAAAGGCTATATTTATATTACTACATTTTTGATGGAGCTCAAAGCACTATATTTGTTAAAATAATCGCTAGTTAACCTGAGTTCGTACGAATGAGTTTTTAGTTTAATATTTTTTATGTGTTTCTCCCCCTCCCATGTTTTAGTTGTTGACAAGCTCAACCAACTCCCAGTTATGTCAAATCCATATTTTCATCAAGTTTTCTTAAATATGCGTGAAAACTGTTCCACTAAACTTACATTTTTTCTGTCATAACATTCTTCTAACAATAAAAAACAACTGAAACTTACGAAATAATTCCATCCATTCAAGCGCGATGTGAAGATGTGATTACTATAACTATAACAGCATAAAAAGCCCTTACGATGAGTATTACGGTTTGTCAAGTTTACTACACTCGTTACCGTCTCTGTAAATTATTTACCATTACCTGTACCTTTGGCTTTAGCCTGCTTATAGGTACCTCACCCTCTTTTCTAAGGATAACGCGTGGAAATATGTACTTACATTTTTAAAAGCCATTACTAATAAAGTAAGTCAAAAATTAATTGATATTATTCATTTAGACAAACTGACAGCATAAAGTATTACTGTCATTGTAATAATACCTATGGCAGATTTTACTGGGCTGAAAATGTCGTTTCTTTAAAGATTTACAAAGAAATTCAAAAATGTTTTCTTTAGTATTTAATTTAAATACTGCTATTTCATTTATGTTGGAATTGAAGCGAGACATTTTGATAAATCCGGCTCGCTACTGCTCTACTAATTAAACTACGCGTATAATTATTCATGCAGTTTGCATGATCAATTCTAGGTAAAACCGCAACAATGGATTTGTTATGTATCGATTTTCTAACTCTAGCGAATAAGCAATAGAACATTATATAAAATGCGGCACACAGACCCACAGTACTTTATGTGTTCATTTGTAAGTATTCTAACTGGATTACAAGGAGCTAGAGTTGTAACAAATGACTTAAGACAGCTCAAAATAATCTTTTTGACTTAATATTAAGACTGTAATTAATTTTAAAGTGTACAAGCAGCAGTGTAATTTTTAAAATTCATAGATTTCAAATAAAACTAACACTAAGCCCACTATTTCAAAGGAATTTATGCAACCTGTACACACACCAACTAGCTCATACCACAATAGCTCAAAGTCAAATTGTCAGATTGTAACCATATTAATCTAATTTTAATTTTAACAAAAAAAAACTATTGTCAAGTCCGTATCCCCTAGGTAGGTAGGCAGAGGTACAACCCGCCCTGGTTGGGTACTAAGTACCTTTCTTTCTTGGTAATATAAATTATATTTACAAGAAGGATATATCCAGCCTTTTCCTTCATATGTTTTACGTAATAGAAAAAAGCATTAATAAAAAAATTCAAAAACGAAATTACATAAGTACATTTAAATTATAACTATAAATAAAAATAACAATTTCTTTTATCTTTATTTAACTAAAACTTCAATGCGATACTAATTAATTCAAAAAGCATTGTATACTTGGTGTTCGGTTGACGTTTTGTCAAGCGTAGAGCTCATGCGCAAGCCGATCGACCGGCGCACGTGGCTCGGCCGACTCGCGCCTGACACGCACAAACATAGGACACTGACACCGATGTTACTATTTCATATGACAATATATTAAACACATCAATAAACTATAACCTCACAAAAAAAACACAAATAAAAAAAACACAACGAACCTCGAATTGTTATTTTAAACTCCATTACGCACAAACACTTCACGTTACATAAACTTAATGGTAAAGTCACGAGACAAATTCGATTTAGAGACACGACTATTCTGATCAAGTGCTAAGGCAGGAATAAACTGGAGTGGCAAAGGTGGCGTGCTACACCTGACTCTCCCCCCTCCCACCGCCGAGACGCGCCTCCACTAGAAGGTGCACTTGTAGGGCTTTGCCAACCCCGCGCCCGCACACGCCACGCCTACACTACATTAGGAACCATGAAACCATTGGAAAAAACTTTCAAATACAATACCTATAAGTATCGATAAAATTTATATTATAAAAATAGTGAAGTAGGTATGCTTTTTTTCAATTAAAATAATTAATTGCAAAAAAATATGATTGTATTTCAAACTAAGTATTTTGTAGTGGGGTGATTCTGATCGACGATATCTTTTTTTTAATTACAGTATGTATGTCTCATTAATAACATATTTTACAAAGTTAACGTTCTATCTATACTGAAACTTAATAAACTTATCAGCATTAAGCTTATATTTATAATTGTATCAATAATATTATAAATATGTCCATTTTTTATTCTATAACCTCCGACAAAAGCTTCACGTAATGTAGTTACATAAAACCATTACCACCAAGCTATCTTTTAAACACCAAAAAAATATCTTCGAAATTGGTCCATTCATCAAAAAGTTATTATACCAAAGACAGACACATCAAAATTTATGACACACCTCTTTTTCTGTCAGAGGTTTAAAATAGTGCATGTGGTACTTTATTACATAGTTCGCCATTAACATAATTAGTTATTGACATATTACTGTCTGATGTAGTTCATAAATTATACACATTTTGTTACTTTTAATCAAAGTAACGATAACGAACTTATGAAATCAACTAACCCAGCGTTGAGTTCATAATAATACTAATTACTAACACGAGAGTTTTTGATAAGACCTGAATCCAATCTTAACAAAATACTATTTACATAAAATAAGCACCAAATATTTAAAATGACATTCACAGAAAACAGATCGAAAATAATTTACACAAAGTACAAATAGCAGAGTACTAAGTAAAGAGCCCTGTGGTACTCCAAAAATAAATCAAGATTATAGAAAATCGGTGACCACTACAAAATATGTTAGCTGTATCGTTGGCCGGTTTGTTTGGTATTTGATGATATGAAGCCCTACCGTGGCTTGTGGTTCGATCGGAAACGGAAGCGAGCTCGCGTGCCCCCGCGTGTAATTGCCGGTGTCACCACGAAGGCCCCGTCACCCAAACGCCTGTAATTACTGGACGACATATGCGACATGTTCAAATTACTCATATACCGCTTTGAGACACGAATCCTATTACAATTATTTAGCTTATACACACTAAGGTGTCCCATAGGAACATTGAACATTATTTTTACCCGGCTGCGAATGCAAATTTTTATACGAACGTAATAATGTGTCTTTTACCTCACGTGGATCTCCCACGAGTATATAAATTCAATTGACTAATTCATAAAACAGACGTTGTTAAATTTGTCTGAATAGCATGTTTTTAGACGTGTAAGTAAATATATCTTTAAGCCTATGTCGCCTAAGTGTTGGGCAGATTAGCTGAAGGTACTACGTCTTTCATCCCTCAATGTGATGATATGTGGCACATCTACCGCCAGTCTAGCACGTGTCCATTCCTGGGCAATTATTAGAACAATTTTCTGAGTTAACTGACCCGCAAATCGAACACGAGACCTCATGTAGTCAACGTAAGCACCAGATCACTAGATCACAGAGGTGATCGGAGATATGCAAAATTAAAAAAAAAACGCAACAACTGTAAGATACATTGTTCGAAATTATTTTTGAATACTGCGATATTGAGTATAAAACGAAAAGGTTCATAAGGGTTTCTAAACAGGTATTAACGCTATAGGTACATTGCGACGTTTCGCACAGCCGGCTTTTAATAATGCACTCGCTATTAATAATAATTTGCGTTTATTGCGGCATCTTTTAATATCATTATTCTAAATAAACGGTTAAATGTTATTAGATGTTTGTTAAATATGACCATAACCGAAAAAATTCTATGATCAATACTCCTAAGATATTAAGACAAAATGTATCTGATCAGAAACAGTACACGTACAAAAAAAACAATTATAGCAGATTGAATGAACCACTGAATTTCGTCTAGGCTACCTTACGTGTATACAAGATGTTCGACAAAAACTACTCAACGTCACGTGCGCGTTACCGTCAGTAACTCGAGCGGCGCCGCTCATTTCCGTCGGATGAAACCCCACCAACACGTGTTAACTACCCTTTGATTACGACACAATCCAGAGCTTAGCGCACTACCTTTTGTGTCTTCGTACCGGCTCAATACTAACGTTACATACCCCATTACGTATTTCAATTCGGTCATTCTTTATAAGTTTATACTACTCACAATATAACCAGACAATTGCGAGATGGACTTACACACTGAGAGTTCCTTAGCACGAAGCGTAAGAAAACTTTCCCAAAACTATATTATCTACATGAAAAAATAAAAAAATATTTTTGATTTGATAGCATCACGAGTGAACAGAATGAAATGATGAAAAACGAACGAAAAAACGAAAAATGGAACACTTTGGCTACCTAATTCTATTATTGTTGTGTTAAATATTATCACCAGAAAAATCGAAAGGATATTAAGTTATATTGACTTAATGAATGCTTTCCGCGTTAGAAAATTTAAGTAAATCCAAAGAGACAAATTTCTTGCATTAAGAGTTTTCACATGAAACGATACTCCTGTAACATATTTGTTGCCTGGGGGGGTTACCATAAACTCTTAAAACAGTATTATTTGAATAACGCTAATTGTCATAGGAGAAAGGCAACCTACCATAGAGTTGCTTAGAAAAGGGAACTTTTAGTAAGATGGAAATAATACTACTATAAGCGTTCATGGTAGGGCCCTGAACAAAAAAAATTGATATTAACATTTCAAAGTAATTTACAGTATCCGATGTCCCTAAACTTTTTTTCAGGCAAACACCTGGAACCCTCGCGCGGTAATAACCCGAGAAAACTATAGAATTTGTTGAGTTTGTGTTATATAAACGTATATTCACTGTAGTGAGTGATCGAAGGAAGGTGTATGTGCGAACGCGCATTGTGCAAGTAGGTAGTCTCGGGGCCCAGGTGCGCGGTTTTTGTGCGGCCTTCCGGCGCGGCTGCGCGACCACCTGCCGCCGCAGCTGCCGCCCGCGCACGCGCGACGCACGCCCGCAGACATTTCTCCGACACTACCCTAGCTGACATTTGGCTAGCGTCGCCAGGACTCAACCACTTACATCCAAAATAGACGTAATTAATAAAATATACATATTTAAAAGGAGAAGGACACACTCAAAATATTGACTTTCATATTGATGCACGACTTACGACCAGTTTATCTAATTATAAAATCCACCACCTGATCAAAATGCGCTCACTCACTGAAAATATCCATTAATCGAGTCTGACAGACAGCAATATGCCTCTTTTCAATTAATAGTATCTTCACGCCTATATCCCTGAAAGGTATCGGCAGAGGCACTACCAGGGAGCCCACAACTAGCCGGAGATACAAGGCCCACAACGGATAGGTGGCAAGCCTATCGCCTAATCGGGCCACTAGAAAATTGCTATTATAATAAAAAAAACATGTTTTTATGAGAAAATTGGAAAAACCACATTTTCTTTTTGTTGCCCGTCCCGGGAATCGAACCCGGGACCTCACGAAGTCAAGACCAAGACCTGGAGCTAGACCAGAGGCGATGTAAATAAAATAATAATAAATGTTTGATTGCTGTGATTGCTAAATTGTTAACTGAATGAACAAAAGAAATTAAAATTTTCTAAAATTTTATATTAGTTCAATTGCTCAATTGTTTAGGCATAGGAAGAATTGTACGAATAACAAAAAAATATTAAGATGATTTTGTACGGATTAGTCTCTGTAACTCGTTAAATTCTTTATAGATTTGTCAATACAAAATTACGTGTACAAAATACACATAGCAATATTAGAATCGACAACATACTTTATTCCCTACTTGCTTTTTGCCGCCTCGTTGTTCGAGTGACTAGCGTACACGCCTAACTATATCGACCAACTGCGAGGCTCAGTTTCGATTCCCGACGGGGCAGGCATTTAAGTGATGAACATTTAGATGTCTGCATTTCCGGGTCTGGGTGTTTATTAAATTTATTCTGGTATCTATTTAAGTATTTCTATGTATTAGCTCGTTGACTAACACAAGCATATAATTTGCTTACTTTGGGGTTAGAATCAATTTGTGTGATTTGTCCAGGGATATTTATTTATTTATTCACATTACTTATTCATTTAACATTTGCCGGAGGTTAAGCAAGATTACTAATTCTATTTTATACGTATACTAGCTGTTCCGGCGAATTTCGGTTCAGTTTGTATGGAAAAAATTAAAATGTTGTTTTTCCTAGTTTCCTTGCTGTTATACGGGATAAAATGTACCCTACGTCCTTCTCCCTGTTCTAAGCTACCTCCCCATCAAATTTCAGCCTAATCGGTTCGGTCGATTAAACCGACTTTCTTGTATATATAGATGATTCATTTTTTATAATTATGAATTTGTCGAGTTTTCATTGTTTTTATGATGTATTCTGCTATTCGAGGCGGAGACAAATCTAACGAATCAAAAATCATTAAAATTGGTTAAGCATATCTCGAGTTGTTGCTTGTAACAATAGAAATCTTAAGTTTTTTAAACACCCTATACTAGATTCGAAACTAACATTGAAAATTCAATTTATAACTTGATTGAATTGGAAATATTCCAAATAAATAGATAATGTTGGATTTTGAATTTATAAATACCACAGGGAGAAATCTTTGTTTAATTTAAATAAGCTATCAAAAGCAAATCCAGACGAGATTCCTTTATAAAGTTGCCATAATACCTTTGTTACAGTTTTATACCTGCGCAAAACAGCTGTATTATGATTTTATACCTGTACCAAACAGCTGTATTGACAAAAACATCATGGGGCTAAGTTTGAGATGATAAAAGGTCACTTTTTAAAACCACCTTTTAGAGATTTTATTACATTCGACCTCCGTCTACGGAAAGCAACAATTTAAAGACTTACAAGAAATGTCTCAGGTTGGTAATGAACCACTAATGTATAGTATTTAAATTATGCGCTTCGGCTCTATTCGTCAAGCTTCGGAAATCCGAATGTGTTTTAAAGATATCTAGAAAGAGTTGTTATTACATAATAATTAATCCTTTAGTTTAAATTTAGATTAGGTCAGCCAATTTAAAAATAAAAGTATAAATTGTGAAAAGTGTAAAGCCGAAGCACATAGTTTAAATAGTAGTACTATACATATTTTTCAATATACCAGTTGAAAAATAAAATCTATTACGAAGAGAGAAAGGATATTGAAATTTTATGATAGTTCGTACCTTAAACATAAACTTAATGCAAAACATAAATCAAATTTAATCACAGATTATTTTTATATGCATATAAGAGCAACAGACAGACTTTCGCAATTATAACATTAGTGTCGATAAGAGATCTTATATAAAAAAAATCTCGTGCCACAAATTTAGTTACTATACTCCTACGAGACGGCTTTAACGATTTTCACCAAATTTTATACGCATATTCAGTAGGTCTGATAATCGGCTTCTATCTATTTTTGATACCCCTTATGACACACCCCAATTTTTTTTACTAAAATCACATTAAAAAATATCTGAACAACGTCTGCCGGGTCAGCTAGCAGACATACATATATTTTTGGTATTTAAACAAAATTCCATGTGTTTAGACGCAGCGTCTTATCTATATAATACACAATAAACTTAAAAAAATCAGCTTTTTAACAGAGTCCTAAATAAGGAGGAGGTTATATTATGTTCGGTCTATATTTTTCTATGTACGTATTTTTTTTTATTTGGAAGCCTGCCTGGATCGGATGACATTTTTTGTGTGTAATTAGTCTACATAATATCGAAGCCAAGTCGCTTTGTTGCAAATTTACTGACCTTTAATTATTCACTTATTTATTACGAAATTTATGAGAAAAGTTTAGGTGAACTTTTTGTAATAGAGAATTCGGTAAAGTGAAGAGATAACCGACGAATATGTCTAAATAAATATTAAGAATTTCCCAAGGTAGCAAGTAAACTTACAAAGAGCAGCCTTTAGAGACTAGAACATCTTATCGCATCATACATATATCTAGGTGGAAACACAGGGGCTAACTAACTCGCTTACTTGAAGTTTGAAATACAATACAGCTTCATCGTAAGGGGATGGATAGCGAGATTGCAAAGTTCCGCAGACATTTTAAAACTTCCAACCCTGGGGTCGGTGGTAATTGATCGATGTGGTTAGGGTTACCATATCAAGTCATACAAATACCATACATATTGGTGGGTTTAAAATTTGTCTAAAATTCTATCATAAAAAAATGGTCATGTGTTCGTAATGTATTTTGTTTTCCATTACATCAAGCACCGGCAAAATGATTAAGTTTACACTAGTTGTGGAGCGATTTCGTCTGCGTGGAATTTAAAAATAAAAAATCTTTTTATTTTTTAAAATATAAATAGGCTTTAGTTACGCCTTATTAAATCAGCTACCTGCCAGAGAAAGTCCCGTCAACATCACTTCAGTCGTTTCAGAGAAAAAAAAGTATAGATATAGATATGTTAATAACAATTTTACAGACGGGACGCCTGTTGGCATGCGATATTTTACAACTTTTGTGAATGACAGCAAAAATGCATACAATTAAATGCGTATACCGCAATTAGAAAAACAGTAAAATATCAATTGGCGACGCTAGCTTGTTATTGTAATTAAAATTTTTAACGTTTATTAAAAATTAAGACTTAGATAGCATTTTTACCAAAAAGTATAAAGATGAGGGCACAGGAAAAACTTTTGCTTAAATTTTCAACTAGGTAACAAAATGAATAACATTCCTTGTTTAACTTTATTACATGTTTACTCGACTAAATTAAGACTAAGATAACCAACAATCCTTACTAAATACGTAAATCCTTACACACCAGCGAAGCCATATTTAATAACTTGTTTCTTACATTATTTATCACAAATTAGGTCATAAAACTTTAAGAAAGAAAACAATTTGACTTTAAAAGTCTAAAATTAAAATAAAAAAGTGCGAGTCAGCGTTTTCTTAACCTCCCCTAAATTTAGGACGTTGACGTAAGTCTGGTAACCCTAATTGCGATAGCACACTCTAGTTACACAGGCGCTTAACGCTATTTGTTTGCGGGTCGCGAGTGATGCGACCCACACGATGACAAATTACCAGAGCTTTTAAACTTAATTACTTTTAAGAGTATGTGTTTTAGTATAATAACAAAATATATGGATATGGCTTGCGCCCGACTCAGGTCATACGTTATTAATTTACATGTACGAGTAGAAGGGTCGGAATTGTTCCATAAGGCAACAAAGTGTATAAGTAAAATTGACTAACTTTTTTGTAGAAGATAATGCCTTAGATTTTAAAATAATGACCGTAGCAGCTCGACACGCAATTACCCTAATGACTGCCACGACCTCGGTGCTATACTAATGCATTTTTTTTTAATTTCAGTAACTAATTTCGTTTTCGCTGATGCTTCGATAGCGCCATGTATGGTCAGACATTGGAGTACTACAAGGAGACAACATATATTTCATTAAGCCCCCACTCGAATATACGAATCGAAACGCACCTTTGCATTTATAAATCCAACATTAAAAAAACTGGGTAAATTGTCTAAAACATCCGTCGGATTGTGATAAGACGGGATACAGGCGGCAGCTGCCTTCACATCTGCCTTGTGCAGCGCGACCGAAAAAATCTCGTCGTTATAGCTCGCACCTCGTCGGTCGCCCGGCAGATGATCGCAACACCAAATGTTCAACCACAGCTGTTCTTTTTAAATTGGAGCGTCTTCGAATCATTAAAAAGAAACTACGTTTACATGCAGCAATATGTACTGTAAGCGACGCAGATATCCGAACCCTTAAAACTACAAAGTGTTGCTAAGGGGTTCGATATCTGTGTTGCTTGGTATACATATACAAATTTTCTCTAATAGTCACGGCCAGCAATTAACTGCGGTTTTTATCAAATATCAATTCAATAATAACTTATGACACATAACTAGTTAAAAACAGATTAGCATTTGTTTAATTATATCTTAAAACATTTTTATAAGTGTCTTTGTACATCAATATAATACACAAGAATGTGTTTAAAAATATTAAAGATGTTAGACTCTTGGTCATTTTTTTTGCAACCATTTCACTGTACAGAAATTTTACAATTATGTAAAAGGGGTTGGTATACTACTTTTTCTGCAGACAGTGTATATTAGGCATTAATTCAGCTGCACCTCATATTTCAGAATTGCAACTAGACTTTGTGAATAAACTTTTAAAGTTAAAACTCTACGTATTTGAGCTGATCAAAGTGATGAAATATGATCTATAGTTCGAACGAAACGGGCAACTTATAAATACTAAATTCCTATTAAAAATTACTAAACCTGATCGTCTATCCCCACTGCCAAAAAAAACCACCAACTGGCAGCTCGTCTCAAGCTGACGTCATACTTTTTATCTTAATATAATATATATTTCTTGTGTTCGTGTGTTTGACACTGAACTCCTCCTAGACAACTGGAGTGATTTTGACGAATTTTTTTGTGTGTGTTCAAGGGGATTCGAGAATGGTTTAGATTCACAATTTGTTCCACTGGAAAATGATTTTTAATTATTTTTTTATTTGTAAGTAGTTGTTGATTTTGGAATGTTTTACTTTGTGTCCGGCATATTGCGCCACTATCGAAGTATTAATGTCAAGCGATACGAAGCTTGCTCGGCCAGCTAGTAGAATATAAAAATGTTTCTTACCTCGCGTAGTTCTTTGATTTTCGCACCCGCTTTACCGATGACACATCCCGCTCTGCTCTGGTGGATGAGTAGACGTACGTCCAAGTCTTCATAATTGCTCTTGGTTATGTCCTGTGTTCAAAAAAATGTGCATTGTAGCGTACATACATCCATTATGGCCAAATTATCTATATATTAATACGTGATCCAAAACTTTGGACGCCTTTTTACAAAAAATGCGCGGACGCAGGAGCATAAAATTTGGCACACTTCTAGTTTATGTGTAGGAGAAGTGCAGAACGCTAATATTTTTCAATAATAATGCTTATAAAGTACAATAAATCAATAAATAAAACATTACCCACACTATTATTATTATTATTATTTTAATCTTTATTGTACACCATATTTCTATATGTTATACAAAAGGCGAGCTTAATGCGCTAACATTCTCTACCAGCCAACCTTTGGACCAACAAAAAAACTACTATGCATTTGACACACACAAACAAATATATTGATGATAACGATAAAAGATTACAGACAGCGCACTAAAAAGTTTAGAAACAAAGTAGTTGGTCTTGAGAACAAGATATTAAAATTTATTTTGGTCGAATTTCGACCAACGGGCGACCACGTATATATATTAAAATATGATCGCACAAAAATAATCATTTTCATGTAAAATGAAAGACGAATGAATGAATTTTATGTCGAGCCAAACTGCTAATTCTACACCTTAGTCAAAATTCTTAGCTTGCTCCTTTTGTTAATGTCCGCATCACAAAATGACCGACCCACGTATAAGCGTATGTCGAGAAATTAATTCAGTGTTCGTTCGTTCCTAAGTAATTTCCGGCGGATGGGGATGTATATATGATATATAAAATGAAAACTGTAGGAGAAAGGGCACGCTCCGCTGGTTCGGTCATGTGGAAACAATGACAGATGACAGATTGACAAAGGAGATATACCATGCGAATGTGGAGGGATCTAGGTATTGAAGAGGTTGACATTCCACGATCAAATCGCTCGGGTATTATCCGAGGGTGGTGTTAAGAGTCTCCGAAACCGACGTCTCTGTATGAAAAGGGCAATGAATGTGGAGAACACCAGGCAGGTTTGCCAGGATCATGAGATTGGGCATTCGATACTCCCTGCATACCGCGCCAGGGGCATGTTGTGAAGGCTTGAGTGTACTTATGTAATTATATAAAAAGGGGATCGTACATTTACATTATGTTACCGAAACTGGACGATTTGTAGTACATATTGGTTAAGTGGTAAGTAAATGCGAATAATTTGTGTACGAATAAAAACTTCATGTACCAAATGCAAGAATATATTCGTAATGGTCGTTCTGTAATCGGCGAAAATGTGCAATATGCTTATAAGATCAATTTACAGGCGCGCTTGTTAATATGAAAGACAGTACTGAACAAAATAAAGTACACGACGAGCGTTTTTTAGGAACTTACAAAGTTGCATCTACACATTATTTAACGAATGGAGTACTTTCGTTAGTAATTTCTGTAATTTAATTGGATCAATTTTATCTATTAATAAGAGACTTGCAGATTTTTAAAATAACATGTTTCTTATACGTTTATGCTTGCAATAATAGTTATTCATTAACTGGCTATGTACCAGTTAATTAATAACAGTGGAGACTGTCACATAGTAGGTAATGAAGCCGATTCTATAAAACTTAGACGTAAGTATGCTATCATTTTCAAATAAAACAAAAAAATAACATTTAAGACGTTTCAAATAAGGACACGACAACTTTTTGATCGACAGACTTGTTCCGAGATAAAAATTCGCAGTCAAACTAATCTATGCACTAAACATAATTTGCCTCATTCTATTGCTTGCGTTGAAAGAAGATAGCAATAACTTGAGTTGGTATGCAGTACAATTACGACCAATATATGTTAGCTAATAATTTAAATATAGTATACTTACATTAGCCAAATTCGGGAGGATGTGCTTCACAATATCCATTATACCGTCTATATCCGAAGCAGCTATTGATAGCACCCTGAAAATCAAGCACCATTATAACATCCGCACAATCGAGTGCAACAAATGAAAATAACAGCACAAATCATTAAAGTTATAAATCAACGGTCAGGGAGGACTAATCCGGAAAGATTTACGGTGCATGATCATTATAAAACAAAATAAAAAACAACAACAAATCATTTATAAAAAAAAGGATTCTGATGCCAGGTATTGTAAGCAAAACACGTTACGAGACATCGACACTCAGGTCCTGAAATTTATTAATCGGCGTGCATTCATTGGCTGTGAGTGAGTTAAACGTACTCCTGACTGTTGACAGTATATAGAGCCTTTGGGCTTAAGGAGAGTAGTGTTGGCGATATAGTTTACCGTTCGGGGCCGGGGCAATCTGGGACTGTTATAGAGGCTTTGTACTGCGTGGCGGCGGGTGCGAGGCGGCG
>NJDD01006266.1:134617-177118 GCA_002245505.1 Calephelis nemesis | reverse complement strand
GGACCGGCAACCAAGATCGTTGTAGCGGCGCACCACGCGCCTCCGACCATCCACCGACATACCCGCTCACCGCTCACGTGCCAACGGGGTGCAACAGCTTAACCGTATCCGTATAACAAATCCGAAGGTGTCAGTGTACCACTCTACATTTTTTTAACAAGCAAATGCCAACAAATAAACGGACTTTCTGGTGACGGCACACCAGACTAAAATGGTGCGTTGCAACCTAGTTTGGTATCGTATACTACTTCAGTGCAGTTAGTACAGACAAATGAAAGCACCATGACATATTTATCTTTATCTGTGTGTACACCATTGTCGTGTTCCTGTTCAGAGGATCAAATTAGATGCACTGGAAAATGAACTATACCGTCTTAATTTCAAAGATAAGATATAAAAATGTTTAGGTGACACGGCCGACCGCACTCAAGAAACTTCAATTAATATTTAATCTTTCATTAAGTCACAATTTTGTAAATCAGATCGACAACTTATTTTTTAACACAGACAACATTAATAATTTTTAATTATTCTGACTTAAGGACATTTATCTTTTTGTTTTAATTTAAACTTTTTGCATAAACCAACACATCTGACTGCATATCCAATGCGAATAAGGAAATTGAATTGTCTGTTGTAGGTAAAAAGTAACATTATAATGTCACCTTATAATGTTACTGTGTCGTCGGGTCGGTCCTTTACTTAACATTTATCGTTTGGAGATATAGTCTAGATGTATCCCTATGTCATACATTTTTAAAAGCCAAACAATTTGTTGACTCGTTCTTTTGACGACTAAATGTTACTAAACCTTCGGATTTGGCGCTAAATCGTTACAAATTCGAAAATATTTACACGTTCTATGTGATCACAGATACGATTAACCATGTTGCAGTCCGTTGGAAGTGTCTGTAAATGGTCAACGGGTATGTGATGGTGCGGAGGTGCGCGGTGCGTCACGCTACTGACACATGTCATCTCAGGGGCAGTAAGAACCTGGAACTGGCTGCCGGGGGGTTATTTCTATAGCCTACGGACTAGCCGCTTGCGCGGGACCCGCGGTTTATTCAAACACTTGCAGCTCGATGTCGATATGTAAGCAATAGGCAACATTAATAAAGACAAGATTTGGACTAACATTAAAACTTATACACCTGTTGTAAAACACCTGTTGTAAATTTTTACACAATTCGGTCACTAGCATACATAAAATTTATTTGGAAACAAATATTTATATATAATTAATACTGTTCACAATCACACAATTCACACAATTCAATCGGTCAAGTGGATCTATATAGTTGTAAACGTAGTTGTAAGATGAAACGCATACATACTTATCAAGTTGGATAAAAGCTTTTGTAACAAAAATGGATTTACTTACTAGAAATACTCTGTAAAAGTTACTAACAAAATACTATGTCGTAAATAATTTCTGGATGAAATTTGTTTACTAAAATGAAAATTAAAACGTTAATTAGTGTTTTTAATTTACATTAACAATTGATTTTTTTTAACAAATGTATCTACTTTTTGCGCTCTACCGTGTCTATTCATACTGACCTCCTTTCTCAACTTGGATATATTAGAGCCTCCTTTTCCAATAATTGAGCCAGCCACCTGAGAATTAACAAAAACTTTCAAAATTGACTTAACTTTGGATTAGACACAAGCTTTTGGCCATTGGCCCAACTTCTGAATAACAAATTAATGTCAAAATGAATAACTCTAGTTTTCAGCAATTGTACTAAGAGGACTTCATTCTCGATTTGTTTAACTCCCAACAGGGTTTCCATTTGTGTAATGAATATCAAAACGTCTGTATAGTCCGGGTTGTTTTTTATTTATTTTATTCCAGTATATACGTATTTTTATGTATAATTATCGTTGACTGACAACCTTAACTCAAGTAATAATATGCATTTTTAGGGGTTAGTTTCATTTTGTGTAATTTGGCCAGAGATATTTATTTGTCGGCGTAGAGATATGGCTGGACTATTCCACAAATACAGTCGGAGTACTGTGAAGTAGCTAGGCTGAATTGCTATCATTACCTATTCCTGTCGCTTTAACGTCATTGCTTTTCACTATCGTGAACCCTTCTCTATACCCAGTTAATAGCTAACACACGTAATCTTCGATCGAACCCAGGGTACGAAATATTTTTATGGGATAACAGAGCAAGCAAACACATGGCTCTATATGTATGCATGGCTACATACCTACAGCATACTTGTTGTAGGTGTGTCGCTTACTCTTTCGTTAGGACTAATGTATGTATCGCCTTGTGGTCTAGCGGTCCGGTGTCGGACTTGATTTCTTGAGGTCCCGGATTCGACCCCCGGGTCGGGCAACCAAAAAAAATAGGAAATGTGTATTATCAATTTTCTAACAAAAATAACGTTGTCAAGATTGTATTTGTGCCTACTTGGCGATTGGCTTGCTACCTAACACCGTGTAGGACTTAGTGTCTTCGGCTAATCATGGGTGCTGTAGTTGTGCCTCTGTCCACCTCTTCGGGGATAAGGGCGTAAAGATACTAATGTACAAGTCTACCGGTTATCTTTCCCTCAGGTCGTTTTAGCGGTAGAAATAGGTAAGACGGTGGATCACTATCAGGCTGAGTTGCTTAATTCATTTATTTATTCTGAACATCAGAAAAGTATCTATATACCTACTTTCGATCGTTTAGCCAGACTTATGTTAATATAAGTAAAAAATAAATCGAAATTGATCTATCATACACACGAACCTCGATGTTTTTTCACAACTCCGTCCCGGCTAAGGTAAATTACTCAACAAAATTGGCGTATCAAATGCGATCAGTGTAACGATTAAATTTCCGGCTGGATATTACTTTCGCATCTGTGATATTGACGTGATTGAAACGTTCGAAGAATATTACTTACTAGATGTTTTACGCAGCTTCGCTTGCGTAACTTATACTGCACCGAATAACTCACTCAGGGATAATGTAGCATTCTCAGGGTCACAGAATTTTTGAAATCGGTCCAGTAGTTTCGGAGCTTATTCATTTTAAACGAACAAACAAAAAATAAAACATTTAAAAAAAAAGTATCTTCACGCCCATATCCCCGAAAAAGGTTGGCAGAGGCACAACCAAGGCACCCACGACTAGCCGAAGACACTAAGTCCCACAATGTGATAGGTGGCAAGCCTATCGCCAACCGGGCACATTTCCAATTCCGACCAACATTTTGTAATTAGAAAAATCCAATTTTTTTTGTTGGCCGAACCGGGATTCGAACCCGGGACCTCATGCAGTCAAGTCCAACACCCGAACCGCTAGACCACAGAGGCGATTAACGAATTAAACATTTCCTTTTTATAATATTAGTATAGACTTGATGTTGTCCGCGATTTCGTACACTTTTTTTTTGTTACGTAAGTAGCATCTTAATCTACATTAGCCTATAGAATAATGAGTAAATTCCGTTTTACTTAATCATCAAATTACTTTCCAAGTTTCTCTGTGTTGGGCCTGGCTCCTTTTTTAGAATAAACTATCTGTTTTCCAGCCTGGCAGAATACCGTTTTAGGCTTACCGTCACTAGCACTGTGACATCTGACTAGGAGGTAGATGTTTGACAGCGAATCGCCCGGATTGGTACCTACCTATTCCTGCCGCCATAACGTCAGCGCTTGCCATTGACGTGTTCCGGTTCGAAGGTAAACCCGGTAAACTTACTTTTGCTCCAGGCTTAACATGCCGACCTTTGGTGTCTCTAGGCGAAGTGAATTTCTTACCATCAGAAAATCCATCTGCTTGTTTATCTTCCAATATCATAAAAAAATATAAGCCCATTAACTTTTACTTAGTGTTTCTAAACATAAGTCACAACTGTATTGCCAAGTTTAATCAACAGTTTGTGTTCACACCGTAGTCACATTTTGTGTTTAATGTCTGGAACGAAAGATTTTGTAACAGTAAATTTTGGCCCCCTCTTTATTCTTAAACTACATAAAATTTGCTAAAAATTCGTAAATAGTTTTTGCGTGAGAAGTGAACAGACAAACCGACACTAACTTTAATAACCCTCATTTTGGAATCTGTATCATGTGTACAATACTGAGCAACAGTCGTTTTCAAAAAAAAAAACATTTATAGATTTATTTTTATTACGTTTTATTACGGTTTTATTATATGTAGAAAATATAATAAAGTATAGATGTTGCGATTGCACGTTGGCTGGTTTTGATTTGCGACTAACACTTTTTTTATGTGACCAGACACGACCCTCCTGATGATAAAAGACAGCGGTGACCTATAGGCGCCATAGATGTGATAGTTGCTTCGCTGTCTCGTGACCTATGCGTTAAACACAATGTGCAAGTCAACCAGGTATCCCACTGGTTATAAAAAGCGAGCTTTGATTTAAGCGTCATTAACGACAAGACCACTGGTCCGGTAGGAAAAAATCGGACGGCTATTAAGAACATACACGCACCTTTAACATCTATGGTGTCTTTAGGCCACGGTCGTCTCTTAACATACGGAAAGTTGTAGTCGTTCGCTGTTTAATATAAAAAAGTTGATAACTAAATCTATAGTATCTTATAGTCCGCCTGAAAGAGTTAATGTTGTATCAAATGGAGCATGTGGAACCTTACCTTGCTCGGTATGAGGAAGGTGACTTCATCATCAGACTGTCGTTGGCGTTTATGCATCGGTCCGTCATCACCGTAGGCGTCACGCTTCATTATACTGGCAATTGTAACTGCGAACAAAAAAAAACTTCGTAATTACATATTTTATTTTGCATACCTTTCTCTACATATTTGTTTAAAGAGGGTCACTTTTTTTTGTAATTAGTTTTTTTTTCGTAGTTACACTGGCCTACACTTATTTTGGTGCCTAAGATTTTGTACCAGATTTTGGGTATATTTGGTGAGCTGACACGAGAAATTTACTCACTTTTTTCATATCAACTCTTGTTTATAAATCGAAAAAAATACATATTTTATAGAAAGTATTAATTTATTTGGAAATTATACATTAAGAAAATATATTTAAGTGATTTTCTTGAGTGAGATTGTCCTAGATAATTTATAAAATTAATATCATAAAAGTAAGTGTAATACGGACTGATAAAACCGGAAAAGAAGTTAAAATGAGAATTGTAAATAAACTAAGCTATCAGCTGACATCTAGTAGCAACAATGTTATTCATATTACCTACTTTACGGACTACAGATGTAAACGCTGCACCAAACCAATTTTATTTGTAGGCCAGTGTTAAGTAAGTGGTTGTTAAATTTATTTGTATGTATTCTGTGTATTGGTTCGATTTTTACAAGAATGTGTAAAATATACAAGAAGAATTATATGATTTTTAATTGAAAATTATACGGTGCATGCGATTTCATTTCACAAATTTCGATGGCAATATTTTTTTTCTCATATCTTCGCCCTGATTGCGCAATTATTTTTCGTTTTCGTTAATATTTTAATTTCTTTCATAATTTTCGACAATATAAAAATAATGCTGAGTACATTCCAAAGAGAGCGAATAAAAGCAAACTCTCTTTTTCTGTGGCAAGCAACAAGAATCAGAATTTTTTTATACACATTGACCATACAATCGGCAATTAAGCGCGTTCACGTTTTTATAACTACTTTACCACTAAGGGTTCTGACTATGTATCTCAGTGGCCAACTCAAAATGGAAAAGTGTACATCAAAAGCTGTCAAATTGGCCACTGAGATACATAATCAGCATCCAGGTTGGAACTCAGCGCGCTTGTTTAATGACCGCCTCGTTGGTCGAGTGGCTAGCGTATACGCCTAACTACATCGACTTACCGCGAGGCTCGGGTTCGATTCCCGGCGGGGGCAGACATTTGTGTGATGAACATTTAGATGTCTGCATTTCCGGGTCTGGGTGTTTATTAAATTTATTCTGGTATCTATTTAACTATTTCTATGTATTAATTAGTATCGTTGACTAACACCCATTATACAAGCATATAATTTGCTTACTTTGGGGTTAGATTCAATTTGTGTGAGTTTGTACAGGGATATTTATTTATTGAAAAAAAATATCCTAATATTGTAAATTACAAATATTAGAGTATTATTTATATTTAAATACATCTTACAGATAAATAAATTACAAATTACATTAGAAATTGCCATTACTCGAGATTGATGATATCCTATCATTTTTGCCATCTTACGAAATCAAACTGGAACCTTTTTTTTAATACATATTCAAAGGGCAGACGTCTAACTTATATCCACGATAAGTTTGATCAAAATCAGTAAGTAAAATCTATAGAAACTAGTGTTTCTTTTTTATATTGGAAGGCAAACTAGCAGACGGATTTCCTGGTGGTAAGAAATTCACGCCGCCTAGAGACACCAAAGGTGGTAATGGTGCGTTGCCAACCTGAAGCCGGGATGTTAGACCTCGAGCAAACGTATGTTTACCGGCTACCTTACCCTCCGAACCGGAACACGTCATGACGTTATGGCGCCAGGAATAAGTAAGGCGGTGGTACCAATCCGGGTGAGTCACTGAGAAACTCTACCACCTAGTCAGATGTCTCGGTGTTAGTGACGGTAAGCCTATGCTCGCCTTTTACGAGCTGCTTGGCAGGAAGGCAGATGGTCTATTCTGCAAAGGAGCCTGGACCAACACGGGGAAAACAGTGTTTCGTTACAGTTGATATAACTTGAATCAAATTTAATGTAGCTTACATTATATTTACTGCGTATTACACACAATGTAAGATACAGCAATTTAATGTGTAACGAAGTTTAGGTTTAATTTAATAGCCGGTGTGGGCTTTTGCGGGGTTTTATGTTGGATGTATGTCATATTGTTTCCTCCCATTCACCATATTGATAACAATGTGTAGAAATCCTTTAAAAGACAAATAATGCTGTGGCATGGACCTAAAAATAGCTTTACTTTCAGACCGCAGACTAAGAATTTTATTGTTCTGGCTGACGTTTTTCATTTAATGGAAAACAAGAAGACAGATACATGATTTTTTCGCTGGTTGTAGGTTTCTCCCTTTTATTAAAACTACGACATTTAAAGTGAAACTCTCCACCCGCAACAGTTATAATATCGTGTTTGCAAGAATGACTACTGAACGACACGAACGCTATCACGCCACCCGCTGAATTGTTTTTAAAAATGCATATAACCTTAGAGAGGACCTGAAATACAGTCGCAGTAAAACATGCGATGTTGAACAACTACGATGTATAAAAAATGAAGTATAAAAAGTAACATAACCGAGCTCCAGTGGTTTAAATAAAAACCGTATGAACTCTAACATTTTTGCTTTATGGATATATTTTCAACTTATAATCTAGGATCGTACATGTGATGAGTTTTTTGACCGACTTGCGAAGCTCTCGCTACGCAAGACAAGTGCGGCCTATGGTCACCATAAGTGTTAACAATTAGTAAATGGTTTCCAAGAAACGTTTGATTACGAACTCTACCTCATTCAATTAAAAATGTCTTCGATAAATTAGCTGTAACTTACGAAAAAACTATTGTATAATTGTACATATAATTTTTTCAAAATAATCACATATTGCAAACTCGTAAAAAAGCTGTTTCGATTTTGATATCCAAAACATCAAAGTTATAACATATAAGTTAAATATTGGTAGAGGTAGAGGCCGTTGACACGCTCCTGCGCCGAAATAATTTTATTTATTGTTTGATGTTTGCGAAAATCAACCGAGATACGAAACTAATATACCAATCGAGACCGGATTTGCACTATTAAGGGACGGACATATCGTCACAGGCATTGTGTCATCAGGTAAGAGGATATTTTCTATCGAAGTAAAATTATAAATGATTAATGCACAAGCAAATGCACGAGGCCTGAATAACTCGCCATTCTAAAAATACATCAAAATAAGGTGGTCGTTGATAATAAAATGATCAGAACCAAACATGTAAATAAGTGAGCGAGCAGCAGGTGATCGAGGTCATCGACACTTACAGGTGTAACACCACAATACGCACTACCACAAGGATTCCAAGCTTGAACTCTGAGGTGCAGACTTACAAAGAGTCCTCTGACTTCTATTATGACCCGTGACTAGACTTTTCCATTCGACCAAATTATGCGGCAACATACAAAATTGATTTTGGGGTGATTGAACACGCGTCACCCCGTATTCAACTTGTTATAGATCGGCAAAGCATGGCTGGTAAACCTACACATATCCTTCGTCTGGCAGTTTGCATGCCTTTAGTCTGGTAGTTTTCCACTCGATTTCATGTTTGTTATTTTCAAATTCGTACTGGCAATGCAACTCAGTTATTTGTTTTTGCTAAAATAAATGATGGCGTACAAGAGAGTAAGTAAAAAAGTAAAGCCTTAAAATGTTTTACTTTAAACTTTTGTAAAATAGTCGATACGGCGAACATCGTATCGCTTGACATTAACAGCAGCTTCGTATAAACAAAACTGATACTACGAGATCCGACCACGTGATTTATGTTAGATTCATAAAATCTAGTTTTTATCGATATTTATAACTAAACCAATGCAGATTCGCAAAGGTGGCCATCCAAATTTGGCCGCAATTAATTTTAATTAAAATGTAATTAATTAATTATTTTTGAACAATTACGTTCACTTGTAATTGTTAAAAGATATATTTCATTAGAAAGAAATATACCTGAGATACCGAAAAAGTTCAAGGTGCCATCTCTCATTTGGCCGCAACCTAATGTCAGCCAGGTGTAAACAGGTATACTTTCGTTAAACATATACGTTCATAATGTATTATTATGTTATACATACCAAAATGAAGATTAATTTATCTCTACGTGATGAGATATAGGTGCATATGCAAAAATGCCCGCAAATAGTGATTGCCAACGATTAAAGATAAATAAAAGCGAGAGAAACTTAAGATGAACACCGTTTATCGAATTATTTAACAAATTTAAAACTAAAAAAAATGGTTGGATTTTAGACGAAAGTTTAAAACAAACATGGTTCATTGGAGATTCAATACCACAACAAGTAGAAGAATGTTATTTGTGATTTAGTTGAACAATCTTTAGAAAATACAGACGATAATGATTCTGTCATTTCAACATATGAGAGTGCCAGTTCTGATGATTCAAGTGACGATAGTGGCATATTTTCAGGACTGACTCTGGCGTCAAGTTGTTGAATCCCCGCCCTAACAACCTTCATATCACGACAAAAATAACCTACACAGTACACGCCTACCCTCCACATTAATTCGTATTACATCCTACCTTCTATTTTCAAATGTGCCCTTTGACATTAAGCGTTTGAGACATTTAAGGGTGAGTTTTCTCGATTGCTTCACTCAAGAGTCGAATGGAGTGTGACGCGTAAAGGATATCTCTCATTGTTTTATTTCGGGAGTAAAAATGTAGCCTCTGCTATCGTTTTGTTTATTTGTTTTGCTAAAATAAAAAAAGAAGCTACGCTGCCGTGTCATGACAACATACAGTATCTAAAAAACTGTTAATTTTCAGAAATTAAGATTTTCTGTTTTCTCAGAAAATTATCTAGTAAAATCTATAATACCTTACTTATAAACCTGTTTTTTTTAAATATTGCACAGCCGTAAAATATACCGGTAAAGGGCAAGTCATTAGCTCAATAGAATAACCAAAAAAGAAAATCACACATTATTGTATGATGGTATACAACGTTTGAGAACATCCTTTGTCTTGATTGCCGAAGAGTTTGTTTCGCCGTTTCTTCTCCTGACTGGCTAGGTTTGGAAACGGTGGTAATGTATGTGGTAGATAGGGTAAAACTCGATCGTTACGAGTATAATTTTTGCTTAAATTAATAAGTGCTAGCCTAGTGGTAAATATATTTTAAAGAATTGTATGTAAAAATATATAAATAACAAAAATAAAAACTACAACATCTTTAATTAAGTTAGATATTTGTACAACACAATGTGGTAGAATATGTTGGTACGAATAAGTATTCTGTAACAACTTTTAAACACACATATTCCGCAAACAAATAAATTTCATTTCATTTCATCCTACACGACGATTATGCGATCATGCCACGAATATATTTTTGATAATACCGTTTTTTTTATTTTTTATGTCAAACAATGTACATTGCACCAGTGTTTCTTGGTATTTTAAAGAATTATTATTTTTTTGACAACTTATGTAGCTGCATGCTAGAAATCATTAGTTTTTTAATGTTACGATAAAACACTGCATCTATAGATACAGTGCACTGTCATGACAGGGCAGTACGAGTAGTGTACCCCGTGTTGGTCCGGGCCCCTTTGTAGAATAGACCATCTGCCTTCCTGTGCCAGGCAGCTCGTAAAAGGCGAGCATAGGCTTGCCGTCACTATCACCGTGACATCAGACAGAGGTGGTGGAGTTTCGCACCGACTCACCCGGATTGGTACCACCGCCTTACCTATTCCTGCCGCCATAACGTCATGACGTGTTCCGGTTCGGAGGGCAAGGTAGCCGGTAAACTTACTTTTGCTCGAGGCCTAACATCCCGGCCTCAGGTTGGCAACGCACCATTTCCAACATTGGTGTCTCTAGGCGGCGTGAATTTCTTAACATCAGGAAATCCGTCTGCTTGTTTGCCTTCCAATATCATAAAAAAAGTAAGAGCTATGCAGCGGCTCGCTGGATTGGACTCTCCTACTTATCTATTCTTATATCCACGCAATCAGTGCTGGTCGGTAACTGATAAAATTACTAATGCAAACTTCTCACCATTAGGAAATTTATTATTATTGTCTCTGGACGATAGCTATCTCATTTCATAAGGAAATCCGACTGCAGGAAAATGTAAATCCATCTAAACGTGTTTTTCTTTATTTTAATTAGAAAAGAGTGGGAAGCACCCGTTAACAGATTTTCGTTCTTTGATTTACTTTTAACAGAGTTAGGTTTAAATCTGTAGTTTTCTTTGCTTACTTCATTTAGAATAGAGTCGGAGTTTGTGTGTTTTTCTTTTTCATTTTATATAGGTATAGATTTTAGGCATAACCTGTTTCCTTTCCTTCCTTCGTTTACTACGCTTATAAACCAAAGTTGAAAATAGACCATGTTAGTTTAGCTTCAAGGACAGCAAATAAGATTGATTCTTGATGGTAAGAAATTCAACAGACACTAAACACGATAATGATGGCAAGCATGTTCGTTTAAGGCTTAAGAAAGTTTTTTTGTAAGAGGTCAGCGAACAAGCAAACGACTCTCCTGACGGTAAGAGAACCGTGGCAAAAAATTACGTCGGACTTATAATTCCCTCCTTATTTTCAAGTCGGTTGAAAATAAATGTCGACAGTTTATGAAGGGAGATCGCTATATTCAAATTAGTCGACAAAGATCGATATTTCTTTTAACGAGAAAACAAGCAAGCATACGGATTTCAAAACGATTATCAAAATAAGCGCCACTTGTGCGATTATAACTCAATACTAAACTGCTAACCTAAGAATGGATACTAGTCTGGTGAAGTTAGCAACCGCGAGGTTAGCAACACATTAGTCATTCATTAAGACCGAAAAGACTGGAATGTTAAGTATAGAAACACTTCACCGTCTAGCCAGTAGTCCCAAACAAAGACTAGGGAAAGAATAAACGCGTTCTAAAAAGAATTACAAAATAAAAGGTAACTCGTACTGGTACGATTTGCCCCGGCAGGTGTTCGCCTCACAAAGACGGACCTACGAACCTCGCGCAAAAAACTGGAAAAAAACGCTACCAAAGTTACTAACATCTGTCTCGCGTTTAAATGTAAACCCTCGTATGAAATACTGTGCTGCGACGGCGGTTGCGTTTGCGTAATTAAATACTTAATTTTAAGTCAAACTTATATTCCCTGAAATTATTGATTTTAATGACTTAGAGATTGGTTTTTAACAATTAAAAAAAACAGCGTTCAGGGTTTTAACATCCGAACTTCATTCCTCGTTGACGTTCCCTGCAAATTGGGCTACTGCGGTACTAGTCCATACGTTGAAGTTTTTAATCAATTTCATAATATATATGATTGGATTATATCACTTTAGATCTCTAGCTCCATCCGTATAACAATGAATAGACTTAGGTGATAATAAATTGAGCCGATAACTTTCAAACATACAGCCAAATGCGTAGAGCTAAGAAATATCCCAACTAATTTTTACTGTAATATTCTAAATGTTAATACATAGATCATTTTGTTTTAAAACTAAGAGTTACTTGCGGCTTTACTTCTGTCATCTAAACATCTACATCTGAATAGGGTAAATTAATTGAATAAAGTAAAAAATGAGTTTAAAAAATAAAAACAAACCTTTATTCTTTAAGAAATATAGAAAAGGAAAACTGCCTTCACAATCAATATCTATAATAGACACGAATCATTTCTAATCTATCTACTAAAGCTAAATTCATCAAAACCCGAAAGCGAAGTTTACTATTGTTATCATAATATAGATCAGCGATTCCTAAAGTGGGTTCCATGGAACCTATAGCTTCGTCGAAAAATTATCAAGGGGTCGCTAACATACTTTTTTTTTTAATTTTAAATTACTTTCATTTGCAATAATTCGATATGGGGTGAATAAAATCATATAAAGGACATTTTAGGCGGGTGTTCCGTTAAGAGTTTGAAAACCACAGGTATAGATTATGACCGCCTCGTTAGCTGAGTGGCTAGTGTATACACCTAACTCCATTGGCAAAACGCGAGGCTTGGGTTTAAATCCCGAAGGGGCAGGCATTTGCATAATGAACACAGACGTCTGTATTTTGGGGTCTGGATGTAATTTGGATGAAATTTATACTGCTATTTATTTAAGTATTTCTATGTACTAGTGGTCGCCCATTGGTCGAAATTCGACCATAATAAATTTTAATATATTGTTGATAAGAACGACATCTACATTGCTTAAGACCAACTACTTTGTTTCCAAACTTTTTAGTGCGCCATCTGTGATCTTTTATCGTTATCATTTATTTGTTTGTGTGTGTAAAAAGCCTGGTAGTTTGGGTAATGGTTTATTTATTGTTTTAATGTTCTTCATAAGCATTAATATTGAACAAAAATAGTGTTCTGCACTTCTCTTACACATAAACTACAAGTGTGCCAAATTTTACACTCCTACGTCCGCGCAATTTTCGTAAAAAGGGGTCCAGTTTTGGCAACACGTATTAATATATAGATTAGTATCATTGTCTAACACCCAAAACACAGCCACGTCATGATTACGTGCTTACTTTGGGGTTAGATCAATTAGTGTAATTTGTCCAGGGATATTTATTTATTTGTAATTATTATTATTCGGCTGAAAGAGACAGAGAAGCTATGTGATAAAGGCCATTGTCAAACATATCATTTTTGGGATAACATTTAGGGATATTAAATATCCCAAAGTTTATAAAGCAATAGGCCGCTGCTTTTTCAAATATTTCATAACCATGTCACCAACAAGCTGCCTGCTTATAGCGCAGTACTCAATTCATTTTGAAGGCTGGCGGGATAAGTGCCAATTACCTATCGCCGCATTTGTTAACCTAAATTTGATTATGGCAAAATTAGCCAAATTCTATTACCAGTCATGTCCCTATTACTATGACATAATATGTAAATTATGTACGTTTGACCGTTTCAGCTTAGAAATAAGTAAAATAATATAAGAAATAAGTAAGTAAAAGTAATTATTAGGTAACCTTCTAACCCGACATCTTAGTATGTTCCTACGGGAGAGCGAACTAGTTTTAAACATATTATGTGCGAAGCCGGAGTTAACAGCTAATTGTCTATGTTCTTTAATATAAATATTGAACTAATATTATATTGCAAATCGAGTTTTAGTAAAAGGCTCAATTCAACTTAAAACAAGATCAAAATGAACTCTATTGACACTTTAACTTTAAAGTTAAGTTGTTATTGTCGAACGTTATACAGCAATCACTATATGGACTGTATATAGGAGTAGAAAAACAATCAAAATCCTAAACATTTATTTTTCTATTCGTTTTTTTTTTATATAGATTATTTTCCATTCGAGGGAAATAACGAGTGAATAATGGGCCACACGTATGTAAGGTGGGCAATTATAAACCTTTGCCTTAAGTGCATGTTGTAGACTTTTAACACATTTAACTTATTAAACAAAATATAAGGCAGCATACTTCAAAAAATGTGCGATATAGGTGATTATTGAACACCGAACGCTTATGTCTTTGTCTTATATTCAGTTCTTTAAAAAATAAGGTAATTGTAAATAATAATTCATTAACATTGGAGGTGGGCAATAAGTGATTCTATTCTATACACATTTCGAATTTTTGTTAGCTCGGTTATTTTCTTTTATTATAACATAAAATTAACTGTGGTTAAGGGCAAGACCCAATGCAAAAGTGTATAAAGTAAAATATGCAAATGTAATTGTAAATATATGTAATAATGTACGTGTAAATGCAACAGTGCAAAAGTGATAATTTTTTTTTAATTTAAACATCGAATTTTTATTTTGCATAATCCAATTTAAAAATGTTATGCTAATTTCTGTACTGCTTAATAGGTTCTACCGATAAATAATTTTGTCAAAATATAGATGCACAGTATGTCTTAATAAAAAATATATGCAAAGGAAATAGTTTAAAAACATAATGCATTGCACTACTATATACAATACTATACTTTATATCCTAGTCATAGGGTTGATTTCATAAAAGTTTATGCGAATTAAAAAAAGTGGTGGTGGTAAAAAATTTTTTGTATGTTGTGTAATTACACAACATACATAAAATAATGACCGACTTAATAAAAAAATTAAGCTAAACTGGACTCCACATTAGGATTAAATAAACAGTTAAAACGCTCGAAACTAAAGAAAACAGCAAAATTACTCACCCTTCTTATTGTACCGGATCGTTTATGGCAATGCCAATTGAACCTTAAACAATAGAAAATAACAATTAGAATGTTATATTTTAAGTCTTTGCTTGGAGTAAATAAAAAAAAATAAAAAAAAGTACAAGTAGAAAAATAACTATAAAAAAAACTAACATTATCGTTTAGGGCGCACGTATGGTATCATTATTGATCAGATAGGCGGTTTGCGTCCGCCCTATGAGCCGTGAACGAGTAGACTGGTGTCGTTCGGGCTCCGCGCGGCCGTTAGTAAAAACCTTCTGAGACTCCAGGGCGCCATGACTGCACATGCGCAGAGTCCAGCCGACAACACCCCTGTCTCTGGTGCCCGGAAACGAGGACTTAACAAGTCACACCGCAGGGTTGTTACAGACCCACCACTAAACAATCGACGGAAAACTTTGATATCAAAACTTGCACTTTACTCACGTGTTTACTACAACTTTTAGACGAGGGTATTATGGCATATGATAGATAGAGGGGACAACTACAATGTGTCCAAACCCAGTCTTTCGTGGTATCTGGAAAGGGATCAACGAGTTACAACGCACAAGGTGGTATCTTATTCGAAACCCACCTGCAAACACTCCTTGTGGAGCGTTAGTTAATCGTCGGCGTACTACATTCACTTACATTTCTGCTTACATCTATGGGGGACAAAGGGTTATGGCTATATAATAATTTAATTAAATTCAGGCATATTCCTAAAAAACAACCACAATGTTCATATTATGTAGATAAAGAAGCCCTCTGTGGTTTAGCGGTCCGGCGGGCACCGGACTTGTTTTTTAGAGGTCCCGGGTTTAATCCCGAGCAACAACAAAACATAGAAAATGTGTATTTTCTAACAAACTTTACCCAGGATTGGATATGTGCCGGTTGGGATAAGTTTGCCACCTATCTATCACATTGTGAGACTTAACGCCGTCGGCTAGACGTGGGTGGCCTGGTTGCGCCTTTGCCTATCTCTTCGGGGATATGAGCACGAAGATACCTTCTTGTGTAGTTCAAGTATACGAAAAATGTAGTGTTATACTAGATTTCCTTGTGATTCTTAAGAAGATCCAGACTTGATAGCAATGGGACAAACCTCGGTAGTAACAAAATATGTTTTAAAATAAGTTGTTAAATTAGAAGAAATCGAGTGACATGCTTAAAAAAATACAGACGTCTAGCTTATAACCTACTCCTAATTTGTCTGTAATAAATAATAATCTTCTTCAGATTATTTCTTATTTTTTATATATAGACAAATGTTAAAGTAAAAATAATCCATATCTGTTAGTCATTTACATATACGAGTGGATATTGATTACAAGAAAAAAATCCTCAAATATTTCTACACTTTAAATGACGACTCGTCATTATTGTAATCAACCACTAGTTTGATGATGACGACAAACAATGGTTTCTATCGCATCTTATAGGCTGAATAAGGCAATATCATTCATGCAAGGCTTTTGTTACTGTACTACTACAACCCCTCAAAGTAAATTAATCTGCGAATACATTTGTAAGGTTTAGTCCAGGGGTGGGCAAATTTTTTTTAGACCGCGGGCCGGTAAATAAAAAAATCTAGTGGCGGGCCAGTAAATTAAAACGAATCTTGAGGCGGGCCGTTGAGTTAGCATAAGACATCTTTTTTGTTTTTACTAAAATAAAATGATCTATATCATAGACTTCACAAATCAGAGTCGATTGAAATCAAAACCGGCGATCTGTATAATATGGAATCCATATACAGATTGCCTATTTGATTCTATACGACATATATATTATGAAATATGCATTGTATATGTTCAAAGTATACTTCAGTATCTTAATTGTTCGAATTCCATTAGTCTAACTTTTCGATCATTATTTTTTTTAAGGAGGTTATTTAGTTAAGGACCATAACTTTTTATATTTTTTTGAAAAAAAAACGCTCGGCGGGACGGATTAAAACCTCTCACGGGCCGAATTCGGCCCGCGGGTCGTAGTTTGCCCACCACTGGTTTAGTCTAATGATCGAAAAGATTCGACCTTTTCTTCAGCTGTATGGATTAGACAACTCATTTTTTTGTGAACTCAGTATAATGACCTCAAATCTGCCTGATGAAAAACCTAGGTAGAGTCTAAGACAATACATCCAGAATTCACATCATGACATTTCTGGGAAGTCTGACTTTGGTAATCAATTCCATACCTTTGTAGAACAAACAACAAATTCAGTTACAAATCTTTTATACAACAGTATCTTTTTTATTTTTATGGCAAAAAACAGCGAACAAGCTCGCGGTTCCCTCGGTGATAAGAGATAACCACAGTCTATATCATAGACACTATAGACGTTGAAGGTGAGTTGCTGTCCTGCGGCCTGTGTGTCAAGAATGATAGCCTTCAAAATATGAAAATATAATATTATAATATTAAATATAAAAAACACTTCTTTCACATTATTAACTAACAGCGGATCAGATAGTATTAACAAAATCGAAAAAAATGTGGCCTTTTTTGTAATTTAAATTTTGTGTACAATTTAGGTAACATTTTGTATTTTTTTTTTCAGTTAAAGTGCGCAAATGAATATTCAAGAACTTAGTTAAGGATACCACCGCTTCACCTAAGACCCCGACATGACTAAGTATAGTGGCTTACTGATACTTTGAATCATTAATACCCGATACTATAAATCAGGTAAAATCCGATTCAAATTAATTCAACATTTGACTGAAGATAGAATTTTTCCTCGTGTTGGCCCAGGTCCGCTTAGTACAACAGACAATCTGCCTCTCGTCTGTCAACACGTAAGAGGCGAGCACAGGTTAAATATAGGTCACTACCAACAAGACCACTGGTGTTAGATTGCTCTGCAGCAACATGACGAGTAAGGATGCACCGCCTTACCTGTCATAATGACCGAGTCATTTACAGGGCTGGAAGGCAAGGTAGCTAGTAAACTTGCGTAACTTGCCTTCCATCCCGGCCTCAGAACATTGACGCAACTATAACATCCAGAGCGCCTAAAGTCCGAGACTGCATCTTGCCATCAGGAGAGCCATGCTTGTTTGCTGACCTCTAACGTAAAAAAGATACTAACGCCCATGCCAAAAAAGGACCAAAGCGCGACTCACTGTCAGGATTTTGGACGCTAACTTATGCAATTACGAAAAATACCTAGACGAGATCAACGCCAGCAAACTATCGAGAAATGAAAGGCATGGACTTACATTAAAATTACCCAACCAAGACAAGGCAAATGCTATCGCATATGTTGTATGTTAAATTGGTAATATTTACAGCGGGAGCTTGCCCAGTCTGCGATACACCTGTCTGTTTTAAATATCAATCTCACCTGCTCGCTGTTAGGGTCACCACATAATTTGTAATATTAAAACACTTGGAACATAAAGGAATTGAATTTTTAAGACAAGTATAATTGTAAGATGCAGATGATGGGTTAAAATTTGAACCGGTTCAAACAGCGTAGATTTTTTTAAATACATAAGACTTCAACCCAGTATTCAAATTTTAAATCATTACTGACCAAAACAGATGTACTTTACTGTCAAGAAGACATAATATTGCGCATGCAGTTCACCGACATAGCGCTGCGCGATTATAGAGCACCTAGTGCAGCGCTTCAGAATAGGAAGCGCTATGCTATGTGCTCTTTAGCAGACGAGCGATATGTTATATACTCTTCAACTGACAAGCGCTATGTGCTATTTAGCAAGTAGTTTTTTTTGGAAAATTTTTGTTTTCTAAGCAAGCAAGCGCTATATCGGCGTATTCCTTGTGAAATATTTCTTTATGACCATAAACAAATCTGTCGATACACTTAAAACATTTAGGACAAGAATATATTACGAAGTAGGTATATTGAATTTCGAGTTACCGAGGGCGGTATTCCCAAACAATTATGACTTAGGGACCTTCAAGAGCGTACTCATTCCTTAAAGGTCGGGAACGCATCTGTGATACTCCTGGTGTACTTCACCGTGTTGTTGCCGAGCAGCAACTTGCCCGATTAGGGATGTACCGCTTCACCAATTCTTGCTGCCATAACGACAGTATCATGTCCTGGTCTGTTCTGGTGGATGAAGTAGCCAGTAGACTTACACTATAGACGTAACACCTCTGCCACAGGATACATCTATGTTCCCTATATACTACAATTTTCTCTTATCATCAGGAGAGCTGTGTGCTTATTCGCTGTCTTATCCCTGGACAAATCATACAAATTGAATCTAAACCCAAAGTAAACAAATTATATGCTTGTGTTATGGGTGTTAATCAACGATTATTATACATAGAAATACCTAAATAGATTACATAATAAAAATAAATACAGACATCTAAATGTTCACACAAATGTCTGCCCCCGTCGGGAATCTAACCCGAACCTCGCGGTTGGTCGATATAGCTAGGCGTATACGCTAGCCATTTGACCAACTAGATGGTCACATAAGAAGGTCTTATCACATAAGAAGTATTTATAATTCATAAAATCAATAGTTTTGATTGTAATTACTAGAATAGGAACCCAATGTATATCTTTTGCTATTTAAATGAATATTAAAACATTTCCAGTTACTAGTCTAATAAAACATTAGAACATTAATTGCACAAAGTAGAGCGAGCTTACATTGAACCACATAACATATAGACCCTAATGACTTTCCAGACCAAACAACTAAAAGATCAATATAATAACCAAATAATCATAATGGCCCGACACATCATCGAACGAACACGTCACATTTGTTTGGACTTCACTCTACAGCAATATGTAGATACTGAATATGAATAGTAGATAACCTACTATTTGTCAATAGCTAATCGACTGATGATTTTAGGTCGAAGACGGCTGTTGTCTAGGTAACTGGACATCAACAAAATGCATAAAAATATAATTGATGACCGAGTTACTTTTGATAATGGTTGGGGTTTTAGATGATTGTTAGCATCGTCTGGACCGTAGATTTGGTTTCCTTCAAGGAAACCTTTACCTTATTGGAAGGCGTGTTTACAACCATCTAGAACGCCTATTACGGAATTGAAAATCTTAATCCTTTTTTTGTGACCTGTTTCACGGATTTTATATTTTTTCAAGTGTCGCTGTTTTTAAAAAGCGTTAGTCTACAATTAGCTTGTTATGTACATACAATCTTCTGATGAAGACCTAATTATTTCCGCCTTAGTTACACCTAATCACAATCCTGGTTGCTGCTAAACCTGCTACATTAAAACCATGTTAAGTCTACCTATACTCTGAAGCGGAACACGACAATTTCAATCATAATTTCGACGGGAATAAGTAAGGCTCTGGATTATCACCCGGACAGGATATTGTACAGCACTCTACCACTTTTATATTTATTTCATTACTATCCCGAATCCGCTGGACATTGATAAAAACTGACAGCCTGCATGGAAAAAATTAAATATTTTTTTTCCCTATTTTCCCTGGATTTTTTCTCTTCAAATGAACATTCTTTGAACGATAACTAACACAACAAAAAAAAACTAGCAAAATTGGTCCATCCTTTCATGCCTGGTTATATGACCAAGGGAAATCGGGATTCATTTTTTTCTAAACTAGTGGTAGCCGATTGGTCGGAATTCGACTATAATAAATTTTAATTACAAATTATTATTAAAATATACCCAAAATTGAAACATTAGATAGTGATAAGAACGCCATCTTAATTTATTAAGACCAACTATTTCATTTCCAAATATTATGAATACAATTTTTACACAAACTGTAATCTTTTATTGTTATTAATATTTTTGTTTGTGTGTGTCCAATGTATGGTAGTATGTAAAATGTTACATTTATTTTTGCACTTATCCTACACATAAGCTATATGTGTGCCAAATTTCATACTCCCCCGTCCGCGCAATTTTAGTAAAAAGAGGTCCAAAGTTTTTTCTTGACGTAATAATATAATGATAGATTTAGCATACAACTTGGTTTTCCAGATTTATCAATCCTGTATTTTTAATATGTGCTGTGGGATACTTGCAGGTGGTACAATTATACTATGGGAATATCAAACTGTAGACGATTACACGACGCTGACCCAATTGTTTTTCTTTTTAGAAGCCTGTAATTGTAAGCTCTAAGGGCTGGTATACAGTCCATAATTTTCTCCTCGCAGTCCACTGAAATATTCATCGGCGGAAAGAACATATGCCAGTTTCCTACACCCCCTGCACCCTATTGGGGTGGTTCACGTAAACGCCTTCGAGAACTGACAGATGTCTCAAGACTAAAATTATTTTCAATGAAGAAAATTATGCAAGTCGGTAAAAATAACATTCTGTTGAATATTTAACATTCATGATACACTAGCTTCAACCGGCGTTCCAAATGATACAAACCTTTTTTTTGGAATGACTAATATGTTGCCAACATCCCGCTTTTTACAACTTCACCGGGCTTCGTGAGTGCTCAGCCCGATACGAAACCTTCATGAATTGAACTATATATTACTGTTTTCTGTATAAATTGCATCTAATTCCTTTCAGCAGATGAGTAAGAGTAATGAACATCCATCCATAAATTATAAGACAAAAGGCGGTGGATTCCTACCCGGGTAAGTTGCTGCACAGTACTCTACAATCACTGGTCTAATTGCTACTAACCTACCCATATCTTAATTAGTGCTCACCTCTTACGAGCTGCCTGCCTAGACCCGAACCAATAAGAGAGATTTGTAGATTATTAGTGGTATAATTTTATACTCCTACCATGTACCTGTCCAGGCGATTTTATTTATTTTAATTGTTAAAATGGTTATTTTATAAGGGGCTGAGATGAATCGAGAAACCCAAATACCATTTAAATAAGTCAAGCAATTTTCGAGTTCTTTCAGTCAAATTTATTTTTCTATATTTAAATTATATTTTACACTTTATTATACACTTAAGTTATTGTACACATCAAGAACGAGAAAATATAAACAATAAATACGGTATAAAAAGCGACTCCAGAAAGGAGATTGCTTGATATAGTTTTTTTTCATGTTACACGATTACTTTTAAATTACAATTCGATGATTCTTTTTTCGAAAGGTAGGTAGGTACATCACGATTCAGAGGTGGTTTCATATAAACTTAATCAAGATCTGACTAGTAATTTCCGAGTTACACATAGGTAGATGCCGTTTTACTACTTTTAAATCATCAATACATACTTAAAGTACTGAACGGATTTTCATTCGGTTTTCAACAATAGATAGAACAATTCTTGAGGAAGGTTTTAGTATACAGTAAGTTTATGTTTTGTACAAACCAACGATATTACAAAGATGTCAGTTCAATATGTCGGCAAAAAATAGTTACTTTCCTCGAAAACACAAACAAAACAATATAATATGGTGGGACTTTTCCTCTTAGCTAGTTCTCAAAAAATGTAAGCGGTGGTATATGTCTATCTTTAAAGAATAACCCACAATAACCGTTTTTTGCGTTTACTTAAAACATTAAAATGAAGGGTTACTTTAGAACATATTTTTAACAATACAGTATTAGCCCTTCATCAAATAAATCTGTTAGATACATTATGCGTGTAATTTAGATCAAAATTGCCTTTTACACTATCAGAAAAAAAATTACCAACTAATGAGTTATCAAAAAGTTAAAATCTCCGGGCGCAAAATTAAATATCGTTAAAGCGTAGCAAAGACATGGGCGCTCACTGCATTCCCCCCTTCCCCCGGCCCCTCTGGTGAAGTTATTCTTGGTCTTCAGCTACCTACATACCAAATTTCATCGTAATCGGTTCAGCAGTTTTTGAAAGAGTAACAAACATCCATACTGACATCCAGACATACTCACAAACTTTCGCATTTATAATATTAGTAGGATTTTTATTCTTGAAAAAGAGAAGCGAGGGCGGACAGCTAGTATTATTATACATAGTGACTTTGAAAGGACCGGCCAAATTATAATATGAGGGGTATATGCTTAAATTATAAAGCATTTTAAATTAAACATTATAGCCAAATTGTAACATTTACTTTAATTACGTAATTTTATTTGTATATAATTATTTTACTCATTTAAAACAGTCCACAATAATGCTTCACTTCTTGTCACGCTACGTGGAACCTAGTACGAGTCATGACGTCACCAGCGTACGAATACGACTGCGGTCTTTCGCGATCTTGTAGGTACATATTTTAAATTTGCGTCTGATAAAAATTGTAAAATGGTGTTTTAGATGTTACCCTGTATACGTAATTTCAACTTCTGCGATTTTGTTCCTATACTCCATCATTAGTTTTTTAAACTAAATTAAAAAATGAAGACCCTAGCAAATAGTGTCAGCCCTTTCTGACGAATCGTATAAAATCCTTATTTGAAGCCGAGAATAATGAATACAAATGTATTCCAATGCAAACAATAACATCGTCATGAGCATATGCCGGCATAAAACACTAATTAACATAGTTCGATAAAAACTAGAACGAAATAATATTAACGAGCAAAATATTTACTCACATATAGCAAGAACGCAGCCACTGTTATTTTGTAATGTCAGTCATAATAAGTCCTCTCAACGCGAATTATGTAAATGGAACGAGATTAGCTGGTACATCAAGCAAGGTCCTAATGTATTCACGCCTCGTTGCTTGACATCCTAAAGGAGAGACGGGAACGATTGCTTATATCAAAAGGCAAACGCATTTTTTTAACAGACTCCAAAAAGGAGAAGGTTATCAATTCGACTATAACCCGGTTACTATAACCAACGATCTGTAGACCGTCAGTATAACCATTGGTAGTTTGTCTAAAAGTAACGAAGCGTTGCTCATACTTATACAAAAAGTTTCGAGTTAACAATCGAACACGAACGACTGTGGTAAGATTTTGTTCTATTCGTACAAAAAACAAAGATAAAAAGTATCTTCACGCCCATATCCCCGAAGAGGTAGGCAGAGGTACAACCAGGGCACCCACGACTAGTCGAAGACACTAAGTGCCACAATGTGATAGGTGACAAGCCTATCGCCAACCGGGCACATTTCCAATCCCGAGCAACGTTTTTTTTTTATTAGAAAATTAGAAAAATCCAATTTTCTTTTTATTGCCCAACCCGGGATTCGAACCCGGGACCTCAAGCAGTCAAGTCCAACAACTGAACCGCTAGACCACAGAGGCGATTAAAAAACAAAGATTCGTAAGTAAAACAACTCGTTTTTTGAATATAGGAACCGGATATATATGTTTTGTTTGTATGTTTGATACGTTTACTCAGCCAATAAACAGCCTTCCAATTCTGACGGTTCTTTTTTAAAAATATAGGTCATGATTTCGGGGACCACCCTAATTAATTTTATTAAGTATAAGTCAAAAACTATAAGTAGGATATTGACAAAATTTATGTAGAACTATTTTTTTTTGAGATAATGGAAAGCAAACAAGCAGACGGATTTCCTGATAGTAAGAAATTCACGCCGCCTAGAAACACCGAAGGTGGTAATGGCGCGTTGCCAACCTGAGGCCGGGACGTTAGGCCTCGAGCAAAAGTAAGTTTACCGTCTTACCCTCCGAACCGGAACACGTCAACGGCAAGCTTTGGATGTTATGACGGCAGGAATAGGTTAAAGGTGGTGGTACCAAGCCAGGCGAGTCGCTGCGAAACTCTACCACCTAGTAGGTTGCCACGGTGTTAGTGACGGTAAGCCTATGCTCGGCTTTTACGGTGCCTGGCAGGAAGGTAGATGGTCTATTCTGCAAAGGGGGCTCCTTTGCAGAATAGACCATCTACCTTCCAACAAGGTCGGGGTTATTTGCTATCTTTTGAAAAAATAATTTTTAAATTGCTCCAGTGGTGCCTAATGAAATAGTTGAAGTTGGTTTTTGCTGTTATAACTGCGCCCAATTATTTAGAGTAAGATTCCTTCGATGACATACTAGGTAAATAAAATAAATCATCTTTATTTCACATAAACCTACAAGAGGCACTTGTGACGGGTCTATATAATAATAAATCTACCACCGGATCGTAACGCGGCCGCACACTGAGAAGATCCGGCAAGAAACTTAGCGGGCTTGACTTTTTTTTTTCTTATTTTAAAATATATTTACAATAATTAATGTAATGATACATTATATATTACAAGAAATTGAGATTATATTTGATCTATATATTAATACGTGAGACGTAATGCCAAAGCTTTGGACCCCTTTTTACGAAAATTGAGCTGACGGAGGAGTATGAAATTTGCCTCACTTATAGTTTGTAAGTAGAAGAAGTGCCGAACGCTAATATTTTTCTATAATAATGCTTATAAAGTACATTAAATCAAGAAATAAAACATTACCCACACTACCATGTATTTGGCACACCCAAACAAATATGATAATAACGACAAAAGATCACAGATGGGGCACTAAAAAATTTGGAAACAAAGTAGTTGGTCTTGAGAAATGAAGATGGCGTTCTTATCAACAAGATATTAAAATTTATTATGGTCGAATTTCGACCAATGGACGACTACTAGTAAATATAAATAACCTTTAGCAGGCCATAATTTTAAACAGACTTTAAAAAAAAGAGTGGGTCATCCGCCATATTACAAAAGAAATAAACGCTAATTAAACAAGCGTTAAACTAAACAATATAAAATTAGATTATCAACCAACAAAATGATGACACGTCATCTGCGTGTAGCATGTCAAGGTTGGATGTCAATTTTAAACATTGTTTAGCCAAACAGCAGTCTAAATTGTTTCGTGGTAAGGAGGTAGCTATAATGTTCAACTCCATTTATTTATTTTCTTACGTATGTTAAACGCTTTCTCCGTCATTTGTGATATTTTAAAATGTTTTTAAAAGCGTACTTCCGAGATGTTCCCATTGCTACCACGTCCAGATCTGATGACAGAATCCCAGAAATATCAAGGAAAATCGAAATCGAAGTCGGCGGTAGGGTTTTGCAATTTTACTGTGCTTGAATTATTGCTGTTAGGTACCGAATTATTCCATAAGCACAGTCTGTCATAACTAGATCGAAGAATGCTTTACAGAAGCTCACCAAGATTGGTACCATCGCCATAACAATTTCTTAACGCCAGTGCTAGCTTTGTCCTGTTCGTTGCTGGAGGGTAGAGAGCCGATAGACTTACATACGTGACCTAACCCGGCAATAAGGCAACAATGTCCCTCTAACATCTATGGTGTATATAGACGACGGTTATCTGTCTCCACAGAACAGACGCTCACTTGTTCACTACTTCATTAAATGTTTTTTTTTAAATATGCGTGATCAATAAGATCAGAAAGAACTAAACCAATTTTAATAAAATACGGAAAGTCGGTGGTGTTTCATTAATTGAAAACATTTGATACAATGGAGATTAGAGAGAGAATGAGATTGGAAGCGAGTGTTAATGTAAAATTGAGAAAGGATAATAAGTAAGTAATTAAGGGTATTAAGTAAGGAGTAAGGCTCTAAAGGCTTAATTGGTTCGGTCATGTTAAAAAATAGAAGATAAAAGATTGATAAAGCAAACATACAATGCGAATTCCACGATCAAACCGCTCGAATTTTAGCTTAGGTTGGCGTAAAGAGTCTCCTAAATCGGTGTGTTTGTATGAAAAGTGTGAATGTAGAAGAAGATAAATTCTTGGCACCCGAAATTCTCTTCCTACCTAGATAATTGGGAAGTAGGATTAACGTAGAGAGCGTTGGTGTAAAGTTCTAAAACTATCTGTAATGATAATACCAAAGATTTTAAAACCGCAAGATATTTGAAACTATACTTAAAAATCGTAATATTTAAAACAGTTGAAAATCTTTACAATCAATATTAATTCTTATTTTTATGCTATTTACGCAATATTTAATATTATATGGCTGCTCCGAATTTTTTAAATACTTTTCCTAAAAATTTGGGCAAACCGAAATAAATATTTTTTTTTAATTTATGAAAAGTATAATGAATGAAATATTAGACGTTAGTCAAACCCTGGAACAATAAAACAATATTAATAGAACAATTTGGTATCATCAAAATTGGTATAATTGTTTGATTATTAATGAATTCATTACTTAATCTAAATGACTTGATGTTACAGATAAAACAGTTCATAAAATTTCTTTCCAGTGCTCATCAGGCGATTTTAATATAATTGAGGGAAATAACCGTTCCCGAGTGACTTTTTACACGAACGAGTTCTTCGTAGAACGAAGTTCGGTAAATATTTGATGAATATCGATCATAATTTCTTTAGGCGGTTCATTAGGTTCTTTTTAATGCTCGAAATGGAAGCAGTTTTTCTAAGAAAAATAAACTCATACACAAAAAACAAGATTTCAACAAAAAAACTTTGAGAAGCTTTTTACATATTTTTTAAAATACTTCAACGTAATTACGAGTATATGAATAGCTGTTCTGAGGGACCTTTAAGGGCCCTGTAAATATTTAATAGCTGTACCACAACTTCTTTTATACTTTCATGTGTTTAGAAATCACGATTACTTTTTTCATGTTACAACTCAGCTAAAACATATCTTCAAGGCTAATACCTAACGGTGTAGGCAGAGTATCGAGTGCCAAATGACACCATCTTTATAGACTTGCCTAGATTCCTCCATATTCGTTATGTTTTTGAACCACCCTCAGATAATACCCGAGCGATTTGGTCATGGAATATCAACTAAGGACTCCTCGGCTAACCACAACTGCCTAGATTTGTATAGTACATGTTTTATCTATTCATCTGCCATACAGAACTCACAGCGGATAAACATACATAACACCAGGTGATCTGGTATGCACGTAGTCTATGCCTGACTGCGTTGTTAGAACCCTATGACTACCGGCTACCCTACCCTCCGGACCGGAAAATACCACTATCATTATTGCGACAAGAATTGGCTAGGCGGTGAATTTCAACCAGACAAACGTGGCCGACATAGTTGCAATACGTACATAAAACATTTCTCGTTTTCATAGTGAAGAACACAAAATATCTTAGGCCAAGTTTTCCAACTATGCAAGCTTGCATGCGAAACCCCATTTTGTATAGGAGTTGGTAAAACAAAATATAATAAAATCGTCTGTGTGGTATAGTGGTCCGTCATCGGACTTGACTTCTTGAGGTCCCCGGTTCGATAATCCTGTCGGGCAGCAAAAAAATATATGAAATTGTGTATTTTCAATTTTCTGATTCTAATAAATATAACGTTGCCCGGAATTGGATATGTACCCGGTTAGCGATAAACTTGCCTCCTATCACATGTGGTACTTAGTATCTTCGGCTAGTCACAAGTGCCCTGGTTGTGCCTACCTTACTTTTTATTTTTTTTAATAAAACAAAAGTAATTAGGATTATTTACATAAATTACTGCATTACAAATTACTGGTAGCCTATTAATTTTAATTGTAAAATGAATAGCTAGTGTCATTCGAAATTACGTAAGTTTCTAACTAGACCATATAGATTCAAATCAGTTAAGACGTCTAATAGTAATGGTGTAGTAAGGAAAGTAATACACATATGACATACCTACAGATTATTTTAAAAAATACAATAAAAAATACCAAGTCGATGAAATTGCTGCACTAGCACACGAAGCATAGGTATATTATATCGCAAAATACTCGTTTCAAATCCGAAAATACATAATTTTATAATTAGTCGATTGATGAGTTATGACTAGTTACTAAAATTAGCGTGCCGTAATTTGTATGAAAGAGACGAATTTTTCCACAAAATGTATGAGTTTACCTACGTCGAGAGACCTAAGACATCTTACTGATACATATTTAAGGTTAAATTGGATTTTTCCAATTTTCTAATAAAAAAAAATGTTGGTCGGGATTGGTAACGTGCCCGGTTGGCGATAGGCTTGCCACCTATCCCATTATGGGACTTAGTATCTTCGGCTAGTCGTGGGTGCCCTGGTTGTGCCTCTGCCTACCTCTTCGGGGATATGGGCGTGAAGATACTACTACTACTACTATAACCGCATCATGTCATTGTCACGGTGGTAATAGGTAAGGCGGTAATAGTAACACACAGGTATCCCTTCTCAGTACTGTCAAAGCGATTTTAATATAAATGAAGGGAATAGTCCTCCCGGGTTACTTTTTATACGAACAAGTTCTTCGTGAAACGAGGAACCGTAAATATTTGATAGCTATCGATCATAATTTCTTTAGACGCTCCGCACCGCCTCATCTATTCCATACCCCATGGTTTGTAAGTGAAAATTCTACTGGTAAATTAATCTCAAGCATTACATATATTCCTCGAGCGAAGATTTATCATCGATCATAATTTGAAAACATCCATAAATTACTTACACAAATATCATAATATTCCCTATTTCCTGTTATTACCGCCTCGTTGGTCGAGTGACTAACGTACACGCCTAACTACACCGATCAAGCGCAGGGCTCGGGTTCGGTTCCCGACGGGGGCAGGCTTTTGTGTGATGAACATTTAAATGTCTGCATTTCCGGGTCTGGGTGTTTATTAAATTTATTCTGGTATCTATTTAAGTATTTCTATGTATTGGTATCGTTGACTAACACCCATAATACAAGCATATAATTTGCTTGCTTTGGGGTTAGATTCAATTTGTGTGACTTGTCCAGTGAAATTTATTTATTTAATTTATTATTACATAAAAGTAACTTCAATCCGCATTCCCGAAGAGGTAAGCAAAGGTACAACCAGGGCGGCCATGTTTAGTCAAAGATGTGGGTAGCAAACCTAACGCCAACCAGACACTTATCCAAATCCGGACAAAGTTGGTTTTATTAGAAAATTGGGAAACACATGAGTTGCCCCACCTGGGTATCGAAGCCGAGACCTCATGAAGTTAATGGCAAAACAAGGCTACTAGATCACAGAGGCGACAAATACTCAACATGTCATAGCCAATTTGATTTATTACTTAATCGAGTACTTATATTGTACAAACACTAGTCTGTGACTACACAGAATACGATGACCCTAAATTCTCCTAAACCTTTACTGTAATACAAAGATAATCTATGCGGTCATGACCATCTACTGTAATAAAATTCTCGTGACTGTCGTCTTTTTGTGTTCCGCAAGCGTCTGGGAGATCGCGAAAGCAGACCTATCTTGATAAGTCATCTACATTCAATGATTTCCCGTGATTTGAGTCCCAGCCTGGCAACTTGTAAGATGAAAGCTGTCTGAAATGACCCGGCGAACTTGACTTGACATTAACAGCTACTAACAGTTTGGACAGTATTTAAGTGTGGTTATACCTACATTCTATGCAAAAAATATTTCCCAGTTTTATCGTCATAAGATTCTCTGATAATAATCAATACAAAAAAAAGAATTAACAAAATTGGTCCATCCGTTCAAGCGATGACCACGCGAAATGGTGATCATTTTTTCAATACATAGATAAGTAGGGTTTTTTTATGGCAATAAACAACGAACAAACAAGAGGCTCCCCTGACGGTAAGAGATAACTGTAACCTATAGATACCGTAAATGTTGTAGGTACATCGTGGTCCTGTGGTCAGGGTGTTAGGTCAATTGTGCAAGTCTACCGACTACCCTACCCTCCGAACCATAACATGACATCATTATAGCGTCAGGAGTGCACGGCACTACCTTCAATGGTCTTGTTGGTTATGACCTGTTTCGACTTTGTTTGCTCTCTAACGTGGCGCCATGCACATAGAGTACTCGAAACAACAATTCGTAGGCATATTTTACTCAATTGTATGTTCAGTTTTGGATGGCATTCTTTACACATATGAACATGCTTTTTTGGTCGTCAAGATGGCATTCTGTTCTTACAAAAAGAGCTAGCGCTTTCGATCTCCTTAGTTATGAAGTAATTGAAAAGGTTGCATTATATATTAAAAATACCGTGGATCCTCATTTCTCAAAGTGAATTTAAAATGAAAATTCAAACGAACGGGTATATCTTCATGACTTATGAAGTCGTAGGGTGGCAAGGGGTAAAAATAGGCACACAACAAGAAAAGCCAGACGTTTCGTGATGGTAATTGGTGAGTATTGTGGGCGTGCCGCACGCTAGGGCGAGTTAGGAGACATCTTATAGTTGCCTCTAGTAATTTCCTCGTCCGTCCTTGTATATTTAAGTGGGGCGTCCGCGCCACTCTCATGCATATGTCATGAGCGGTTGCCGAGCGACGGTTTGTTGACGGCCAAACCGCGGGAAACCGACCACTGGCCCTCCCCAACCACCACTACCGATAATTATTGTTCTACTTTCAATTCCGGTGGATATCGACGCCACCCCCACCCGGCACCACCACAGAAGGATGAGGCGACAATTAGATTCCCGTATTTCTTCAATAGTCCACATGTAATGACCATGTAGTTCTTGCATGTGCCCTCAAATTAAATGGCGGACACCGTAAAAGCCAGCCATAAGTCGAATGTACGCACGCAAACCAATAAATAACCCTACAATATTTACTATCCGATCTATCTACGGATATAAGTTGATGGTTATTGAATAAAAACGTTAAAATGTTACTATGTATTCAAATGTACGATATCAAAACTATATCACTGCCCATTTGTCATTTTAAAATGCTTTTTATCTTTTTTTAGATAGCTTTAATGTTGCCTATCCAATGTGATACAATGCAAAAAATAAATATCTGGACAAATTACACGAAATTGATTTAAGAACAAAGTAAGCAAATTATATGCTTATGATAAAGTTATTAGTCAACGATATAAACACACAGCAAGACTTGAAACCGATACCAAAAGTACGGGATCTATACCGGTACTTAGCAATTCTTGCCATTTGATACCTGGATACCGCTTCCAAAATGGGTCTACCTGTACTCTGTAGACCGGTAATGTGCCGGTGCCGATACCAAGCAAATACCTGTACTAACACCCATTAATACCTGTACCTAATAATGGTACTCGTTAAATACAGGTGAGGCTTTGCTAATTTTAATTTTTATGAATGGGTATCATTTAAATCAGTGAAGTAAGAACAGAGATATCTTCGATTGAATAATAAATATTACGTAATAATATTTTCTGGAACCGGTAATACTAAACCAGTACCGGTATAAAATCCTTAAACCAATACTACCGATACTAAGTCTGGTATTGGTACTAACAGTAGTTACAGGTAGCGACTTTGGTATCGGTATTGCTCTAAATACGTTCATACCCAAAAACACGGTATTTCAAGACGTATTTGAATACAGGCCCGAGTAATTTTATTAAACATCCAGATCAAAGACACAAACATCAATCACCAACTTCCTAGTAGTTGTAATAAAAAAAACTCTCTTAATTCTTTTGCCGTCTTGCTTCGTGATGAACGTTATCAAACGAAAGGATTAACTTCCTAAATTAATTCAAATCTCAATTTTTGAAATAACAAAAAACGAGCCAATACGCCAAGGATTCAGTGCTAACAAAAACATTGGTGGTTCTGTGGTGAACCAATACTTTTTATATTACTAAAGACAAGAAAAAGCAAAGATTCTTCCACTCATACTAAAACTATTAACTTCCTACTCTTTATATGCGTTTTCTTAACTTAATACTTATGAAACAACTTGTATTTTAAATTGGAGCTCTATTTTACGAAATAAAGGAGACACTAATTATATAATTGATCTAGAGGATTTCCCGTCATGCGCGAAAGGAAAAATCGAAAACAATTGTTTGAGCCTGTCCAGGAAAGGCGTTTTACGCACGTAAACATACACGCGTAGTGGAAATACTTGAGCTAAATAGAACCAGTCCTGTTGTTCCTGATTTGCACTTCAAATGCTTGCAATAACGGAGACGTGACTGATTTCATTTTATTCTTTATGACATATATTTTTCGTTTATCACTTAAAAACATTTGTCTTGTACATCCATAGGTCGGTCCTGGTTCATGTGTATAGGTGAACAAAGTACAAAGTACTAATAATACCTAGTTTTTCAAATTTTGATACTAACAAAATAATACTTCCATAATTATTCCCCTGTGTCTTTCATATGTGATATGGAATTTGTAGAGTTTGATACACGCTAATTTGCCGACGTTTTCTTAAGACGTTTCTGTCGACGGTACACAAGTCACGACCGCTGTATTCCAGTCATTAGGAAAGCAATTTAAGTACCTCGCTGTGTAGGTAAACGTGTAAAACGCGCTATCTGGGTGCAATATAAATTAATACGCGCGATTAACTACATGCGCAAAACGCCCTTTGTGGACAAGCTGCTGTGTTTGGAAATTCCTAAATTGTCAAGAAATATTAATGGTATCACTACTATAAAACAAAGTCGTTTCCTCTGTCCCTATGTCACTTTGTATACTAAAATCTTTAAAACTACGCAACGGTTTTGATGTGGTTTTATTTAATAAATAAAGTGATTGACGAGGAAGGTTTATTTGTATATTTCATAACGGTACGAAGCCAGGGCGGGCTGTTAGTTTATATTTAAAACGGACCACTTTTTTTATGTTTATGACTTAGATCATGTACAGCTGGGAAGCAATGAGTATAACAAATGTTATAAAACCTACCAGCTCGCGGAAAAGAGGCCGACACAAGAAACAATGGCTAAATGTAATTGGACAAAACTTGATAGCAAACATGCCAATCGCCACTACCAGATCAAAGACCAAGCGAAGTGGGTCCGGGGCCATGCCCTCAGGCGCCAGAGGTCTACTTAGCAAATAGCCAATTTCTCACCCTGACTACTTCTCAAAATGACTATTTCGCAACTGGACTACTTAGCAAACATCCTATTTCTCATTCAGCCTACTTCTCAAATTGACTACTTAGCAGAGTGCCAACTTTTTTCAAAATGTCATTTTCGGACGGTTAGCATCAAAATCAATTTCACATAAAATAATAGATAACAATCTATACATATGCTACTCAAAACAAAATAGGGCCCACTTCAAAATACTCGATATTTATGCTTATGGGTCACTTAGACCGTAATTATTAGTTAAATGAAGGGTATCAAAATAAAGTTAACATGTTTATGAACCCCTACGAATGAGTTTGTTGTCAACTTTAATGTTATTGATTTTGTGGGTAGACAAAAAACAACAGTCACTGACAAATCGCTTATGCACGTTTTGTTATTCGTTCCAGTTCCGAGTGTCGTTGCAATTGTTTTTGTTAACTATAGCCTTTTTAAATCTTTTTGTTTTATTCTGTTCTCTTTTCTGATAACTATGCCTGGATCCCGTCGTCATATGGATATGGAAACCGCTAACAGGGCGGTTCACTTGCTGCAGGAGGGAATGTCTCAGAGGGCGGTAGCAATACGACTCGGCGTATCACGACGAGCTATTCGAAACGTGTGGGAGCGCTTTCAAGAGACCGGTACTGTAGCCAGGAGACGTGGATCGGGGAGAACTCGAGCCACAACACGGAGAGAAGACCACTATATCCAGTTATCTGCTCGTAGAGAGCGTACCGTAACCGCACGAACGTTACAAAATCGGCTACAGCAAGGTACTGGGACGCGAGTCAGTGACCAGTCCATTCGCAATAGACTTCATGAAGATGCCCAACGTTCGAGAATGCGAGTTGTTCGTGTTAAATTGACAAGGGCTCATCGTGCAGCGCGCTTAAGGTTCGCACGCCAACATCTTGAATGGACAATGAATGACTGGAAGAACGTCCTGTTCTCAGATGAGTCTAAAGTTAAGTTTTATAGTGACGATAGACGGATACGGGTATGGAGAAGGGAGGGCGAACGTTTCACGGAACCCTGTATCCACCAAAGTGACCGTTGGGGGGGGGGCCTAGTGTGATGATATGGGGTGGAATAACTTTAGAGGGCAAAACGGAGCTGGTGATTCTGAATGAAGGTACCGTAACTGCTGATAGGTACGTCGAACGAGTAATCCGACCCCACGTCATCCCATTTGCACAGAGATTGGGTAATGATTTCATTTTTATGCACGATAATGCACGTGCACATACTGCCCGGATGACGCAAATGGCGCTGTCGGACTCCAACATTACGGTGCTGCCATGGCCAGCGATGAGTCCTGACCTCAATCCTATTGAGCACTTATGGGACCAATTAAAAAGAAGCCTAAAAGAGACTCACACTGAAGTTAACACTGAACAAGAGCTCATAGACGCGTTAAAAGCCTGTTGGGAACGGATACCTCAAGAGAATGTTATCCACCTAATAGAGAGTGTCCCTAACAGGCTTAGAGAGTGTGTACGGAGCAGAGGGGGGCCCACTCGCTATTAACTCATAACCTCTTATTCATTTAGACATCTCTACAGGTCGTAAAAATCCTTAGTTTTGTTGTTTTCCTCAAGAACAATTAGTGTGATTTTTGCTGATTTTTAATTTTTTTCGTTTTAATTAAACAACGAAAACAATTTAACTCAGGTTTTTTGTTTAAACAATTGTTCATTCATTACTTTAAACATGTGAATTCATAAAATTTTGAAAAAGTTGTATTTGTTTTATTTAGAACGGAAAAACCTAGTGGGCCCTATTTTGTTTTGAGTAGTTTATAATAAATCTGTAGAGGGGTCAATTCTGTACATCGAAAATATTGAAAAAATATAAAAAAAAATGTTACTGGATCGATACCAAACCCAAATATGTGATTTAAAAAAATTTTGTCTGTATGTCTGTATGTTCAGGCATCACGTGAAAACTAAGGGTTCGATTTCGATGAAACTTGGTATAATTATACCTTATTATTCTGGGCATAAAATGGGATACATTTTATCCTGGAAAAATACGAAGAAAAAAATAAATCTTAATTTTCCAGTTTTATCAGGCGAAGACCGACATCCGCGCGGACGGAGTCGCGGGCGGAAGCTAGTATATAGTATTATTTGTAGTTATTATTAGAGATTCATTTTGGCTGACAAATACAGCGATACTTTCCTTCAGGTGACGTAAATTTTAATAAAAAGTTGAACAAAGTCATGGAGCAATTAAAGAGTGACAAAATCCAGATTCAAATTTTTTGAAGACAGTAGTTTACTTGCGTTGAAAGTTTTAACAACTTAATGTTAAAATTAAAAAATAAATGTTTATAATAGATAAACATTTATTTACCTACACTAAGTACAAATTTACAATTCTTTAACCTAAAAAAAATCTCGTTCCTTATTTGCAAATCATACCAGTACTTTATTACTTCATTGACTAGTAAGCTGTATGTGATGTAGTTACTTTGAGAATAGGCTGAATGAGAAATAGGATGTTTGCTAAGTAGTCCAGTTGCGAAATAGTCATTTTGAGAAGTAGTCAGGGTGAGAAATTGGCTATTTGCTAAGTAGACATTTGGCGCCTGAAGGGGGCCATAGAGGAACACAATTAGGAAGATAAAGATGATTGCTAAAACATTATGCCTGTATATACTACGTTCAAAAATCAGTGACCAAAATGGACTCATTCTACCTGCACTTCTGAATTCTCAACTGCAGTTGGACAGCTTACAGGTGACGGCATAGTGCTGAATCAAATTATTTTATGCTTGCATATCGTCCTATATATGTAACCTGGTGGTTCATATGACCCATCTATTTTTGGCATGGGTCTGCAGTCTATGAGTATTACAATCAAATTTTTATTATTCAAGATTTAAACAAACAATAAAAGGTTAATATATTAATGTCTTATACTTTATATTCACATATTTTTGAGCTGACCTCTATTTTTTAATAGTATAGATCAATGTTACAAGAACACTAGCTAATCTAACACACATTGTTTTGCCATATTCAGTATCAAAGGACCCATGTTTGCATTGTGATCACATAATATATGTATAAGAATGAATCCCCAACGGATGAACAAATTTTGCTATTTTTTTTTGTGTTAGTATCAGGAGAAGGATCTTTGAAATTTTATTTTTATTTAAATAAAAACAAAAGTTATTTTGTCAATTTCCAATTTTAGCTCAAGTTACTTCTTATTTCTTCACCTAAGTGCTAGTAAAGGTCCCTATAACATCTGTTCAGCCGCTTCAGAGATTAGCCAAAGTAAACAAGCAAAAATTGTATACGCAAAAAATAATTTTTCTATATGTAGTGTAACATTCATTAAAATTTATAAAAACGCTTGTTTTAACATTACAAACAGACACTCAAATTTTATTTAATTGTATAGAAAGCTCATTTGGTTTGGGATTTTTTAGCAATTTTACACCACATTGTGTTATTTCTAGTTTTTCCTACTTTTTGCTTTTGAGAGCCTAGCCTATTGAACACCAACAAATGAATTTTTATAGTGTATTGTGCCAACATACATGCCCATCCGCACTGAGACCCCGTCTAGTGAATTCCCCACTATATACACACCATAGATGTTACATGTACACAGCTGTCCACCAGTGAGTAGGCCTAAGGTGCAAGTACCCTATCAGGGCCAAGTTACTGCACAGCACACTAACACTAGAGGTCTTGTTGATAGTGGCCCATTTAACCTACTTATTTCCTGTGAGCTGCCAGGTCTATTCTACAATTATAGATTATTCCTCTATATGTTATAGATATTTTAAACGATAGAATATTTCTCTGTGTACTAACACGAAGTCAAAATTGAAAATGTATTATCACCACTTACAACAAAAGTTTTCTTTCTGCTGTCAGTTATTCACACTTAAAGTGAATTGTTGTATTGTACGCCCAGCAACTCGTTTGCATTTTTAATATCGAAAAATGTCCTGGTCAAACTAGAACTGGCACAGATCACATTTTAGATAGTTACAAGATGTGAAATCTTATTATATTACCTGCGAACCTCTTCGGGAATATGGACATGTAGATACATAGGTTCAGGTGTATAAAACATATATATCCTTTCCTAAAACATGACAAAAACGATGCATAGCAAATACAAAATATTCTTTTGATATCGAATGGGGCACTTATCCCAAATGAGTTTTGTCAAGTTTGAAAAGTTAAAAATGTGTCTTCAGTTTGTACAGCAACATCGAAAATTCACATTACTTATGTTATTAGATTACATTTTCATGAAGAAATATTAATATAGCAATTCCTTAGAATAAGTATTTAAATTATGGTGTAGGTTATACGACTGCGTACCTCTGTGATACGTTAACTTAAGCAATGTATGTTCTATTTTACAGTGGTAACTTAAAGCATCCTTATCTACAAATGTTTGGCTTAGTGACATTAAATAATGGTAGGTACAAAAGATTTACTTGTTTTTTCGGTCAGTTTAAACCTACGTATGAGTAATAATGTAATTTAGCAAGATTACAAAAAGTACTGCCTTGCTAACACGTATAAGCAATTTTAGCGTGTTCCTCGTGTCGTATTGAATAATTTATACGAAATATGCTGGGCCAAAATGAGTCCGAGAACGCCGGGTATAAAGAATCGATACCATGACGTGAGCAATGGAATTAAAAAACATGTTACTTACCAAAAAACTGGAGTTGCGGTGTAATTATTTTTCTTTACAAACAATATCCCACTTGCAGACTTTTAATAAAAACGATAAGTAAATAGAAACTTAAAATTATCGTTTAATTCTAAATAAATTTGCTAAAACACGACAAAAATGGCGGCAACGTCAGCCAAAGACATTGACCATAGACAATAAATGGAGTTTTCAATTTTTACTTCTTTTCTTTTACTCTATTGACTAGTCTCTATTCTTTTGCAACGGAGAAGTAGAAATATAGTTGTTCTGTGAGTGGAAACCTTATGATCATTTGAAGGGATGAACCAAAGTCCTCCACATACATTAGAAATTCCTTGATGCAGCCCCGTTTCCAAATTTCGAATAAAAAAAAAACGCCATAAAAATCCACTCCAATTCTGGGTGATGATTATGTATCCCAGTTGCCAACTCAAAATGAAAAAGTTTATATCAAATGACTTTATTTATGTTTGCTATCTCTATTGTATTTTTGTTGGCCACAGGAGATAGCAAATATGAAACACGTCATTTGACAGCTATTTGATGTACACTTTTCCATTTTGAGTTGGTAACTGAGTTACAAAATCAGCCCCCTGAACGGTAATACGACGGATATACCAAGTCCATAGATTTATTGCGTTAGAACTTTGTCCGAAACGGAATTTTGTAACAAAATTCCGGATTTATGTGGCGGGTAGAATTAAATATGTGTACTATTTTACTACCTCTTAGGCACAAAACTGTAAATTATTACATTACTATTGGTTGAAGTTCGATTGTACGAGTATTATAATAATACCAATGTTATTCGTTTACTTTAATACTTTTATTCATAATTAGTATACTGTTAATCGACTATTTCATTTTTGTCTACTACCTACTGCTATTTAACAGCAACACATTTATAGCCATCAATTCATGTTTTGAAATCGGAAATACACAACTATTTTGTGTAATGTCCTTTGGCTATTAGTTTTTGAATGTTAGCTCCAAAACTAAATAGAAGAATTTAGGATTAAAACTAATAGGTGTCAGCATCCAACGACCATGCATGTCCGAACGAGATAAAACATACGCAAATACCTAATAAAAACACTGGCAAAATCAATGTAGTTTGTCCCTGTCAGCATGCTCACTTTTTATTGTTTGACACAGTTTACATCAAAGTTTAATTCAAGGAATTTAAATGCTCTTTAGCAAGAGGTTTAAATTTTGACCATCAAAATTACATTTATACAAACATGTTTTAGGAATTACAATTGGTAAAAAATTACAATGGGGCCCGCACATCAATAAACTTGCAATTACAATTTGGTACGTCAAGCTTAGCAGCGTATACTGTCAAAAAATGAGACAGTTAACTGTTTTATTCTGTTATTTTAGTTCATTTTACAGCATGAAGTTCTATGGAATTCTTCTTTGGGGAAGTTCTGCTGTAGTAAACAATACGTATATTCATTTTACATAATGTGGCCATAAGGGCAGATTGTAACCTAGACCCAAGAGTTTCCTTGAGAGAAAAATTCAAAGAAATCAAAATTCGAACTGTAACACCCCGCTATATCTTTGAAAATATAATGCACGTTCTCGGAAATAAAAATAAGCTCATTTAAAAGAAATTGTGATATGCTGTAACGAAGTAAAATCGTTACATTACCCAAATAATTAATATCTAAATTAATAATAAAATATTCCCTTAGTAAAGACTATTTATAAGGGTAAAACCAAATAATATAATAAAAATTTAAATAAACCGTTTAACGACATCTGCCTCGCAACAAAGGAATTAATTCACTAGATCTATAACCATTCAAAATCTATAGTAGCGTAGGACGCGATCTCTGTGAGTGATTAGCCCAACTATCTTGTTGGCTAGTTGGCTAAAGTCCCAGTCTAGCGACAAGTAGAGGAACTAGTATTCGTAACCATATCCGGCTTATGCATTGTCCTCGAAGCTTCTAGAACTTTCCATTACGAAAGTATAAGTATAACCCACAGAGGGACGCGGACTCACTCATTAGCGGGACTCTGAAGACGTAGTATTCCTGTCCGAAGATAGTTAGAAGTTTAAGTAAAATACGGTGTTAACAAGTGCATCTAAACCCGATAATTCGGTGAGTTCTCACATATTCCCTAAACAATAAAATTAATCAAATATTTCTTACAGTTATAAGCGAGGATTAGAAGCCTAGCAAACAAATTTAAGCTTGTCGCTATTATTGATTATTTTCAAATAATGTGTACGTGTAACACGTGCTAAGCCTGTTCTTTTTGCCCATTTGGTAAAATTAATATTATTATTATTATAAAACATAAATTGTAACTATGATGATCGATGTTGCTCAGCCCCGGATCTAGGGGGGGGCAAGCCGGGGCCCGCGCCCCGGGCGGCAAGTTCAGAGGGGCGGCGAGGCGGCTAGTTTTATAGACGAATGGACAACTCATAATTTACTTAACTCTGACTTACACTAGGCACCAGGGGCCTAATTTTGATAAATGTCAAAGCCACTCGCGATCGGACTTTGCTTTTTGCCTCTGTTTCGTTTCCATAAACAAATTCCAATCGCCAAAGGCTTTGACATTTATCGCAATTAGGGAGCTGGACCGTTTGCTACCGCCAGCTACAGAGCCCCTAAGGTGTGTAAGCAAAAATTAGTAAAATGTTATCCATAGTCTAGCGTGCGCCTAAAAGTTGGCAACACCCTACAAGTGAATAACTTAAACGGGGGAATCCCGCAATAACCGATCTACAGACAAACGGGGAAATCCCGCAATAATCGATCTACAATGACAAACAAGGACCAAAATACCTCAAATACCTGTTACCGTGCGTTCGAAAGGGATGAAGCTATATTTGAAAACTGCCTCGTTGTTCTCTCTCCATGACAGCGTTTTGTTTTATACGCGTGTTGGTTGTTTGTGTTTAGCTACTATTTATTTAGTGCTTGTCGATCAACCGAAGGTAAAATACTGATTGTGTATTAGTGTCGCAAATGAATCCATCATAGCTCATCGATCGCCTTTAAAAGTAAGTAGCTGTGGTCTAGCGGTCCGGGTGTTGGACTTGACTGCATGAGGTCTCGGGTTCGAATCCCGGGTCGGCCAACAAAAAGAAAATTGGATTTTTCCAATTTTCTAATAAAAAAAATGTTGGTCGGGATTGGAAATGTGCCCGGTTGGCGATAGGCTTGCCACCTATCACATTGTGGGACTTAGTGTCTTCGGCTAGTCGTGGGTGCCCTGGTTGTGCCTCTGCCTACCTCTTCGGGGATATGGGCGTGAAGATACTAGGTATTTTACGATAAAATACCTACTTACTTACTACTTATATTTTATGCTTTTTAAGTTACTATATTATTACTTTTTTCGCGTTTAAGTACTTCTTTTCCGTTTTTTCATCAGTATGTCTGTCTGTCTATACGTGGTGTCGTAGTTATAGCTCCTGAAAGGGTGCACCGATTTCAATGCAGTTTGTTTTAATCGGGAGCTATTTTTTACGAGATGGTTCTTAGCTATGTTTGGTGAAAATTGAAGCAGTCATTTCCAAGTTATGAAGCTTTCAATGATGCGGGTAAGAGATTCTCAAAAAATTGATTATTTTTGTTTACAGGTTGCAATTATGAGTGCACCAAGAAAAAAGCTATAGGGAGCGGAATATAGGAAAAAGGCTAAATATAAGGAGTTGCAGGGAAAACAATGTGCAGACAAAATGAAAATATGGATTTGCAGAGAGGGTGCTCCATCAGTATCTGCTGCTACTTCCGAAGTTGATATTCAGTTAGAGGATGTTTCTCGCACTTTGCCCAATCAAACGGCTCAAGATTTTTCACAGTCTGATTTCACAGTGCAAACTTCGTCATCTTTATCTATATGCGAAGAGCGACCTGAGCAAATTGAAACAACAATGCCAGAATACGAAGGATCTAAATCTCCGCACTCCGATTCAGATGAACTGCAAAATACCGGATTTGATTTAACTTACCCAGGCCATTGGCCAGGAGTGGAAAATATGACTGACCATCAACGGTCTTTCTTTAGCAATCAGGCTGTATTACTGGCGGAAAATCACCCCGAAAACATGAATGAATTTAGATCTACTGAACGCAATGGCAGACATTTAACATCTTTTATGTGGTACAGGACGTTGGCTAATTACGAAAGGGTTAAAAGATCTTGGCTAATATATTCTAAGTCGAAAAATGCAA
>NJDD01006266.1:121456-134195 GCA_002245505.1 Calephelis nemesis | reverse complement strand
GCCGTAATTTGCCCACCCCTGTCCTACATGTTAATGTTTATATATTTTTAAATAAATAAGCTTAGTACAAAAAGAACAGCGATGGTTTTATATGTATTGTTTCCGGAGAGCCTAAGTCCAAATGTAAATCAATTAGTGGACATACAGATGATACAGGTGAAAATAAATATAAGTGTGCTGGGGCGGCATTTTTCAGTTTTTGTCCCGCCTAAAAAAAATTAAGATCCAGGGCTGATGTTGCTGACCGCCTATTCGCCGACACCAAAGATTGCAAATTGTCTACAAACTGTACTTAATGTTCAATAAGAGTAATATGTAATGCCGGCTACGACAGAAGCCAAATCTGATAATCACATGGCCACGACTTGTCCAGTGGGAGGACCTGTAATATCCTACCCTGGTCTGGCCGTGGCCTGGCGCTGTGGCCCGTCTGGCGACAGTGCCTTATAGGAGTTGTAAAAAACTTCCAGGGTCCAAGATACTGGCCGGAAGTCGACCGACCGCTACACGTGGGCCAGGCGAGTTCGGAGTCTTGAGTCCCGGTCGCAGCCCAGGCAGCGCCGGTAGGATTCCAGTTCCTGTGGACCTGGGCCCCCAAAGAGGTCTTTCCCGTCTAAGGCCAGTAATTTGTTAAAGGCCACCTCTCTCCACATCTCCCAAATTAGCGCTGCATAGGCACGCACCCACGGCATACCGGCTCAGGGGGAGATTAACTACCCGCCCTGAGCGGACCTGAGTTTAACAATAACCCGTCAGAAATTAGTCGTTTAATAATTATATTTTAACGGTGAATTATAACGTTAAGAATATCTGTAATATTATGCTTAATATAATATTCTTTTTGTAGATCTTGATTTTGTTTTTTTTTTTGTTTATTCATCGTATTTTTTAACGAATTTTCACCCGTCTCCCGTTCAACCTGGTCTCATGCTGAAGGGCTGACGGGAGCAGGTGACAATGCACTGTGTTAATATATGGAATAAAAATAATCTTGCTGTGCTTATGTTTCGTCTTTACACAGAAAGCAATTCTGTAATGGTTAATGTATACGTTTTTACAATAAACTTCCCGATTATATGCAAGACCTTCAACTTTAAGAAATGTGTTAAATTGAAAATATATGAAAAAGGTTAATACACCTAGACCTACCATTGCTGAATATTTAGTAAATAAGAGCGCTCAAGAGTAATTGTTCAAAATGCCAATCTCTCATAAGTATAGTGTATCATTACATCGATCATTGTATATATATTCAAAAACGAGGAAAAAAAGTCAAGCCTTCTGAGTTTCTTCCTGGATCTTCTCAGTGTTTAGCCACATTCCGATTCAGTGGTATATTTAGTAATATACAGACGCGTCTCAAGTGCCTCTAAAAAGTTTAATGTGAATAAAAACATTTTCATTTCCACACATTCCTCGTATCACTCCTAAGTGCAATCATCTTCGTACTTTGGTTTTACAACGCGTCTAGATAACAAAATTTTCCCCGAGAAATTAGGGAAACCGTTAAACTATTTTTTAGCTTAAACAAGAACCAAATTCAATATTGTGACTATCGCATCTGATCCGCCTCATTGAACTCTTAAATGGTCAGCAAAGTCCAGAATTGTGTCAGGCTCGTCAATGATAAGAATTTACGAAATAAGAAAAAAATGCTGACCATTTAAGAGTTCAATGAGGCGGATCAGATGCAACAGTCACAATATTGAATTTGGTTATTGTTTAAGCTAAAAATTGTTTAACGATTTCCCTACTTATTCTGGAAAAAATTTAAATTTACTGACCAATTATTTAGAACAAAAAAAAGTCAAAATTCCAACTTAGGGGTGTCAGCATCCAGGAGCCACTGGGATAACAAAAAATCAGAGATCATCTCAATGAGTATTGTCGCGATTGTAATCAGAAACTAAAGAAATGCAAAGCATGTAATGCTAATCCGTAAAAAAAAACTTTTCCAAATTCAAGGTTTAACACTCAAAGGGCCAATCAAAGCGTAAATGATAAGGCACACACAAAAGTTTTGGTGACATCGAACGAAAAGATGATAGTAGTGTTTTCGTAATAATTGAATTTCATTTTTTTATTAACCGAAATTAGTCTATTTTGGTACCATTTGGTTTAATTTTGTTCAGTGAGGTGCACAAAAGAAATAACAGTGAAGAAATGAGTGTACCAATTCCTCGTTGGCGTCAACAAATCTCTTTAAATGAGCTTGAGTAATGAGACCACCCATTTATTTAAGATCTTGATATGACTCTCTTCGACTAATTTTGAATATATTTTAAATCTTGGGGGCTGATTATGTACCTCAGTGGCCAACTCCAAATGAAGAAGTGTATATCAAATAGCTGTCAAATGACGTCATTAGTATTTGCTATCTCTATTGTATTTATGTTGGTCACTGGAGACAGCAAATATAAAACACGTCATTTGACAGCTATTTGATGTTCACTTTTCCACTTTGAGTTGGGCCACTGAAATACATAATCAGCCCCCTGATTTTGTTAAATCGGGTACATAACAATTAAAATTTTAAACAAATACCAACGCTATTTTCAATCAATTAAAAAAATTACAAATGTCAGAAAAGTGGCCTAGCTCTTACGTAGTATTGTATTCTCTTTGGGCCTAGCAATTAATTGTCACTTGTCAATAATTGTCAAGTGTCAATTCAATTGTCAATCACGCGAGCCGAAGTCGCAAGACCGTTTTGTACCTACATATTTCAAAACAATTATTTTTAATTCAATTTGTAAATTTGTTTTAACATTAACAAATGTTTTTGAAAAGCTTATTTGTCTTTGATTAATATTTAGAGAAACAAGTATAAAGTGCTGTTTTTACCAATTTTTTTGAGAAATGAAAAATGAATAACAGTTCAGATTATACTTATTGGTCTGAACTACATTGTTCCAAAGATGCACTTACAGACACATATGGGTGGTTTATGCAATTCTTACTAGCTGTTTTGGCATTTACATGTTTAATAGGTAAGTTGATACTGATATCTTTCTGAGGTCAAATTCAGATGTCATTGTATGATTAAATGTTTAAACTTTCTCTGTTTGCATAATAAGTATTTATCCAGATTTTTTTAATTTATGCTATTCAAAAGTTGAGTGTCTTATATATTTATTTTGAATTAAGTTTTTGCAACATGTAATCCTAATATCTAATCCTTGAATTTAAAATAATTGATTTAAGATGTATATGCTCCTATTTTAAAACACTTCTCAATAGATGCATGTTAAATAGAAAATTTGTCATGAAATTGTCACATTCAACATTGCTATAAGTGTGAAAAGTAATAGATGTTTAAGGTTTTTACAACTGTTTTCTGATCTGCAAAACTGTAGGCAACGAATTTGATTTTTTTTTGACTCAGTTACATTGGGCGTGTTCGGCCGAAGTAAGTACTTACTAAATTTAGTAAGTCACTTACTATGCTTTCAAAATTTTCGGCCGGGACACAAAATAAGTGCTAACGCAGTAAGTATGGCTTAATATACGACGCCATTTTGCTTATTGTTTATGTACGGGATATGACATAAACCGGTGTTTTGTGTTATGTCAAGCCAGTAAGTCTGTCCTCGCCGAAAAGCGCTACGCTCAGCTTGTAAGACTTTAATTTTTTTTTGCTTACTGGCTTACTAATTTTAGTAAGTACTTAATTCGGCCGAACACGCCCATTATTACTTTAGTGATATAATATTAAATTATAAATACTTCAAAGACATCGAATATAAATTAATCATAACCAGAATTCTATACTGACCCGAGCTGATGATGGAGATTATATTGAAATGGCAAATTTCATTCTTATAGGTGTTTATGAACAATACTAATAAATAGAAATACTGAAATTGTACTGCAATAGATATAATAAACAGCCAGACCTGGCGATACAAACATTTAGGTTTATCTCATAAATCTCTGCCTCCATTAGGAATGGAGCTTGAAATTCTCAGCATGTTCGTTATTAGGTGGGTACGCTAACCCTTGACCCATGGGGAAGACAAAATATGTGAATTTGCTTGCTGTTCTTCATGACAAGCTAATATTATACAATATAATAGCTAACTTTTACAATACACCACAATTTTGGTTTTCAGCTTCTATCTACATCAAATATGGGTTAATTTAAAGTATAATAAAATATAAAAAAAATGTAATGAATGTCTTAACCCAATTACTGATAACATTGAATTTAGTAACTAGGACATTAATCATTAATAATAGTTATTATTATACTTTTAAGATAACCTAATGTATGTTGTTTATTGAAATGTGGTAAAATTTTTATGTAACATGCTACTCAGCACTTACTTATGTATATAATATCATTTTATATAAAAACAATTTCCCATCATAATTGACTAAAAAGTTCTAAGAATAAAATTAATAAATAAATATCCTTCGACAAGTCACACAAATTGTATCTAACCCCAAAGCAAGAAAATTATATGCTTGTGTTATGGGTGTTAGTCAATGATTCTAATACAAAGAAATACTTAAATAGATACCAGAATAAATTTAATAAACACCCAGACCCGGAAATGCAGACATCTAAATGTTCATCACACAAATGCCTGCCCCGTTGGGAATCGAACCCGAGCCTCGCGGTTGGTTGATGTAGTTAGGCGTGTACGCTAGCCACTCGACCAACGAGGCAGCTACTTTTCCTCTGCTAAGGAATAAGACGAATCTTTTTAACAAATGCCCTTTTATATAAATTAGCTTAACACTTATACCATATTAATAATTACTGTTATATTTTTCAGGTAAAAGATTTTGTGAGCCACGATATGCTCGACGTCCTTGGTTGATATGGTTTTATGATACTTCAAAACAAGGGCTCGGGGCTTTAATAATACACGCTGCAAATGTGTGGCTTTCACCACACCTAACAGGGAATCCTTGTACATGGTAAGATTGTTGTTGATGTTTTAGAGTAGCAAAAATGTATTTACATTGAGGAATTCCGACTCACTCTAAATATTACGATTTGCAAAAAACCTAATCCTATTTTAGTTGATATGTCTATAGGCCCTTATCTCTTAACATCATGAGAGTAATAAACTTGTTCACTGTCATGTCACATCAAAAAAGGTGAAAATTATTTGCTAATTCCTTCAAAGTTGGAGCCTTGAGTTCTATATGCATTTAACCCATTCTTGGTTGCCGTGCCAATTTGGGAACACTTAATAATTGAGGCTAGAAATGAAACGTTTTGACACTAGTTTAAATACGATGACAGTTTTAAGTAGATAAAAGTACAGTGAATATATTATGTACAATACAAACATTTTATTAGAATAAGTGGCGGTTTCATTATGATTAGTTGAAATTCCTTATCAGGACAAATGCAGAGGCAAGTACAGTGTACTTAAATTATTTTAATAAATAAAAACAATTAACATCACTTTACTTTATTGTACTTGAAGTTAGTAAATAATAAATGATTTAAAGCATATTACAATTACGTATAATAAAAATATAAGCTTTTGTTGTATCCGAAAGTTTACTGTACCAATTTGGGTACTGCGGCCACATGTGTAAGTAGTTTATCCTTGTTCCAAATACGGTGTATGATATGTTCAAGGTGAGAAACTTCAACCAATGGAATGTTTTTCACGAGAAAATGTCCATAGACAAACCCATGGTGAAGCACTACGGGCATCATTCAGCAAAACAATTTATTGGAGGCAAACCCGTACGCTTCGGATATAAAAATTTGTTTGCTACCAGCTCCTCAGGATATTGTTATAGCTTCAATATTTACTGTGGTGAATCTACAACTTCTAGTACAGATCTTTAAGAAACTGGAGTTGTTGTTGCTAAATAAATTGACAACAGATCTCGCAAACCACAAAGTTTACTTCGATAACTTTTTCACATGTTATGATCTGGTGAACGATTTGCATCAATTGGGTTATCGTGGTATAAGAACCATTACAGAGCAACGTACTAAAAAATACCCATTGACAAACGCTAAGGATATGACGAAAAAAGCAAGAGGAGATTACAGATTCGATAAAAAAACGAAGTGTTAATGGTTCGCTGGAAAAACAACAGCATTTGCACGATGGCAACAAACTATGATACTTATGAACCGGTGGGCTCTGTAATCTTTACATGTCTCCATCTCTTGATGGTCTACACTCTACATAGAAGAAGCAGAAGGCTGACATGATGATCCCAAATGTATTCCAAAATTATAACAAGGGCAAAGATGGAATCGTTCATCAATTCCACTCTTGCCTGTGTTATAATTGGAGCAATCCATTTCACTTAACAGAATCGGCGTTCATAGTAAAAAAGGTCGTGTGTAATGTATACCTACATTATTGATATGGCGATAGCAAGTGCTTGGCAATTACATGTTCAGACTAAGAAAGTACCCATGGATCAGCCACTGTTTTGACGAAGTATAGCCAGATTATATCTAAAACAATAACCCCTAAAACACTCTGATAGACTTTCATCATCTAAAATGAAGAATCTGCAACTAAATGGCGCCGATCATGTACCTGAAAAGCTTTTGAAACTAGTACGCTATGTAATTTGCCATATTAAAAGCCATTTTGGCTGCAAAAAATGCAAGAAGACACTGTGCAATAAAAAACCATGCTTTAAAAACTATCGCTCTTAAGTGGCCACCGTGCCATTTTGGGAACACCCCTTCACATTCCTGAAAAATATTTTTTTTCGTTTTTTTTCTTATTCACATCTTTATTTGTATCCAATACAATAGACAGATTAACAAATTTTCAAATAAAACCTTGTAGTTTTGTTTTGACCATTAATGGGTTAATGACCTAATAAATGAATAATATATTTGTAACAGAAAACTAATGAAGCCATGTCATTATTTATAGATTAATTAACTGTAAATAGTTTTTCATCAGCTTTGATAAAGAAACTAAATTATATTAATTAGGTTTGATAATGATCATTAAAATTTTATGAATCACTAGTTCTCATTTCATCAGTATCACAATTGAAGGGTTGAGTTCAAGAATGGTTTAACTAACAAATACGTGATTTGACACAAATAAATTTTAAACATTGAGAGCATTATTTATTAATATTTTTTGTACCTACTAATGATCTCGACATCTGTGTCAGTTAAACCATTTTTAGACTGAATATCTCGACATATAATGCGATTTTTGTTATTTTGAAGAGATATTAGATAGATTAGTTCTTTCTGAATCAAACTATACCAATAACTAATTTTTGAAAAAAAATCAGTTAAACTATTCTTGAACTCAACTCTTCAATTATGCTGTATTTAAAGGAGGACAACCAGTGCGATAGCCTCGGGGCCTCCACAAATGAGGGCTCCACCCTGAACTAGACACTTTGTAAATAAAATCTTTCAAATTCTGATGAGATAAAAAATGTAAAAAAAAATTACCTAGTATATGATACAAACATGATTATATTGATCCAAAATATAAGTTTTTTTACCCCGTATAACACCTTTGTGGAATCATTTACTGAGGGCGGTATTCCCAAACAATTATGACTTATGGACCTTCAAGAAAAAAGTGTACTCATTCCTTAAAGGTCGGCAACGAACCTGTGATACTCCTGGTGTTGCGGATGTCCGTGGGCGGAGGTGATCACCTTCCATCAGGTGACCTACTTGCTCGTTTGTCTCCTCTTCTATAAAAAAAAAAGTTGAAAACTAATCCCCCAATACCCCAAATCAGGCCCTGCCTATCAGACAGCATTCACTTTTCTTGGTGGCCTATGATTGCAAATGATTACAAACCTTGATTTAATTACATTAGACAAAACATTGCTGTGGGTCATTTTAAAGACTTGTGATTTTTATAGAGTAAAAAAAAAATTAAAAATTATAGAGTAGATTCACATAAATGCAGAAACAACGAATTGACAATATTTTTTTAATAAAAAAATTTGTGGATATAGTGATTGTATGGTTATTATGTCTTTACAGATATTCTAGACAATTGTAAACTAGATTTTCATCCAAGGTAAACTTGGGGGAAAATTTGTTTCTATCTTCCGATTATTAATAAATTTGAATTAAATCTATGGTCCAGACAAATGCAAACAATGTTTACATCTAGTGTATACAACCGCCTAGAACATCTATTATCACTTACTACACATCACAATTTAACTTAGAAGTAAATTTAAATATTACTTTACTGTATTTAATAATTATACTCTAATTTTACTTTATTTTTTAGGTATATAGTAAATTTTATGTTGGACTCAACTCTTGGCTTGCTTATTATCTGGGCAGGCATTAGACTAGCACAATACTGTGCCAGAAGTTATGACATACCGTTAATCAATTTTGGTGAATATGGTAAGATAAAAAAAAACTTTACAATATAATATTTGTTTACATTTTTACCTAGCTAAAAGAAAAGATCATGTGTCATGTGAGTGTATGCAAGATTTTTGATTAAGTACATCATATCTTCCAATTTCCCTCAACTGTTTATCTATTTCTATATCAATAAAAAATTTATTGATTAATATGAAAAGTGCCAAAAATTAACAAAAATGTTATATTTATCTATATAACCTATATCCGATGCAATGTTTTTAGGCTAACGCGTTTCTATCTTTCGATTTCCTTTTTTTGAACTTGAGAGTTTTTGTCCGAGGAAAAACTTCTCTACGGCAACCATAACCACGTCATGATCATGGAATGCAATTTCACGAATTTCCTCTTTTACGGCCAATGACAGTTATCTATGGCAATTGAAGTTTGAACTAAGCATATTTTATCAAAACATTTCTATTGCATTAGTAAATAAAGTAATTATCTTATTAATACAGATAAATTCATTAAGTTTGATTTTCGCTAAAAGAAGTCGAAACAATCAATTATTATTTTGATGCTGATGGCAGAAGCTGTAGATATTGCCAACTTATTAAAGTCGCTGTGATCGATTCTAAAGGTTACTAAATATGACTTTTTCAATAGTGTACCTAGGACTTTGTACTAAGACAATTAAATTGGCAACACTACTTCGATTTTATTAATGTAGTAAACGTAAAGGCACTGCCTATTTTTAACAACTTATGGAAATTCATGTCTAAATGACATGTAAAATTATCCGCACACAACTCCAGCTCAGCTAGTTTCTGCTTTTCCCCTCGCTCACGCAATACGGCGCCACAAAATAGTTACCAAAATGGTTCATATATGACGCAGATATTTATCGTTTTAATTTAAGATATTAAAATGTTAAGTTTTTATAATTATAAAGCACATGGAATGTAAAAGACAAGCATTGCTTATCAGCCTTTATGGAGCGCACGCCATTGAATATTCAACGCATAAGTATTATGTCATTATTTATATGGGATATTATGGAAGGAAGTCACTTACTTTTTGAAAAAAATAGGAAATTGCTACGTGTTAATGAAAATCTAAATAAAACAAATATTCTAATAAGTATTATTATAAGTATTTGCATGAAATAAAATCAATCTCTTATGCAATAATTTCGAACATTACTTCCGACTTCGACTCCATTTCTGAATCCAACGAATCAACTGCCTTATTCATAAAAAATAGTTAAGGAACATCCTAAACATTGCTTAACTAATCATTTGATTAAGCCTTAAACATTGTTTAAAAATTTGTTATTCATAAAGTACATTTTGACAATGCTAAGTTAAATACTGTTTAACTTGGTAGGTTTTGGTAGAAATGTGGCTGTATGCGTATTTCTTTTGCTAAAAGTGGATTAAACAATTGTCATGCGTTATCAACATCGTTGTTTCTGAATACGGTGTCGTACATCTATAACCTCTTGCTAAAGAGTATTTATATTTCTACAATAAAATACTCGTATTTTACTACAATAAAATTAAATTTATTAGAGTAAATAAAGTTGATGCAACATAGACACAAAACGTTTGAACTGATACACTGCATTTCAAAAATAATGTTTTAATGCATCTACATTATGTTACTAAGCTAAATATAAAATGATGTCATTTCTGTAATATTTTCCCCCGTGTTGGTTCGAGTTCCTTAGTAAAATAGACCATCTACCATCTAACAGGAGTTAAACAGCGCGTAAAAATCGACCATAGGCTTACCGTCACTACGACGTGACAACTTACTAGGAGGTGAGTTTCGCAGCGACTCCCGGATCGGTGCCTTACATAGTCCTGTCGCCATAACGTCATAACGTGTTTCGGTTTGGAGGGTAAGGTAGCCGGTAAACTTACCTTTGCTCGAGTCATAACATCCCGGCCTTAGGTTGGCAACGCACCATTTCCACCTTTGGTGTTTCTAGGCGGCGTGAATTTCTTTCCATCATGAGTCGCTGCGAAACTCTACCACCTAGTCAGAAGTCACGGTGTTAGTGACGGTAAGCCGGTACGGTAGTCCTATATATTATTCCAAAATCCAACATATCCCGTCCAAATTTGTCCAAACTTCAACAAAATCAAAATATTTCAATGTGCGTATTATAATAAAATTCGTAAGAATACACAAATAAGCCATATTAAATGGATAGTTCTTGCATTTTGTCAATGCACATAAAATCAGCTGTTTGAAATTTAGTTAGCCATTTTGTTGCTTAAGATTTTAAACAAGGGTCCGAGGTTGTTTAAAGTGACAGCTATTTAAGAGTATATTTAAACAAATGATTAACTCTAAATAGCGTTTATGGATAAACATTTTTTTAAGCATTATTTAAATTGGTGATTAAAAGTTAAACAACGTTTATGAATAAGGCTGCAAATGTTTAAACTCTGACATCGGTTCCGATGAAATGAGCCTACGCCATGTGACCGTTACATCTCTAATTAAATTTTAAGTAAATCGTCTATATTACGAGTTTTTCAACCCTTTTGACATTTTCTTCCGTAACGAAGGTCTAAAGCCTCCCCGAGCGTGGGTAATTTACAGCTTGATCTACACCTTTACATACAGCAACACACGCAACAAGTTTACGCAACCGAAAAATAGGGTACAGCATGTACACCACTACTACATCTACTTTTGTATTCACTTACGGCCTGATTCAATTACCTATGTAAGGCTACTTTAAATCGGTTACCAGACAAAATCTGCTATTTTTCATTAATAAACAAAATTATCTTAGCAAGAAAACTCCAGTAGGCCTATCTCTAACTGTAGATAGAGATTTAGATGTTTAAATATAGGTATAATAAATAATGCTGTCATTAACGCAGTTAACGCTATTTATGGTAAAAGGTTGAATAGACGTCGAGTTTCCAGAGATGTCAAACTTGTTTTTATGAAGACACTAACTGACCCGGCAGACGTTGTTCTGCTACTTTTTTAATGTGACTTTATAGCCCAGTAAAAAGTTAATTGAAACCATGATCTGACCAGTTTTGGCGCAATGATTAAAAATGTGTTCATTATTATTTAAATAATAATATTATGAAAGAAATTTTGATTTAAATTAAGGGGAAAGGGATGAAAAAAATAAAAAAAGGGTTAAAAAATGCCTTTTTTTAAAATAACTTAATAACGGTAGGAAATAAAAAAAAGTTTCTAGTAAAAGATGTAGAGAAAAAAATTCTACACAAAAAAGTTCCTCTTCATTTTTTTGTTATTTGCTTTAGTTTAGCTGCAAAAAATAAAAATTAAATTTGCTTTGTAATTGTTCTCCCAGTTGCCGTCGTGCTAGAGTCACAGTGTTGATGTCGTTGGATAGAGGTTGGCCTCAAACCATCCAAAAAAATCCGAAACCTTGGAAATGTAGACCTGGCGAAAAGTCGGTAGACGGCCTGTCTAAACGTTGACACCTAGCGGGACCGTTTTGTCGCCATTTTTCCTCTTTAAGGTGACAATTGCCAAAACTTGTATGAAAAAATCCAAAATGGTGGAAACAAGATGGCCGCCATACAAAATTAATTTACCTATTGCGTCCGAACCGTTAGATATAGAAAGCTGCTCCCTTGAAAGTTATTGATCGGTTATACAAAATTTCTTTGGATCTTAGAAAAAAAATCCAAAATGATTTTGGCAGGCCGTCACCTAAATTTTTACCAGATTCAGGTAGACCAACTTTCACAATTTTATTTTTACTTTTAAAATGTATGCTATCCCCTGGCAAAAAAATGTTACCGCCGTAGCTGTTTTTCAATTATAACTTCCGGTCGCCGTCTTGGATTTGAAAATTAACAAAAAAATCGAAATCCCCGCCCCCAGTACCCCTTAAAAGTCTTGTTTGGCGACTTGACCCGAAACTTTCAAAAATTTTTAAAAATAAAAAAAAATGGCCGCCATCTTGAAGAAAATTAAAAATCTAAAAAGCCCTGGCAACACCGAGCAATATTCACTATCGAAGCAAATCTCCATCTCAAACCGTTTAAAATCTACAGCATTTTCAAATTTGTATGGCGGCCATGTTTTTTCTGCCATTTTGGGTTTAATTTCCAAAATCCAAAGAATTTTTTTTATAACCGATTAATAACTATGTGGGGTGTAAGGGGTCCCGCCTTCAATCTTCGGGACCCAAGCCAACCTCACCTGCGCGTGGTGCACCCTGCTAATAACAGACGGGGCTCTGGCGACCCGCCAACACGCAATGGACCAGCGTGGCGGGTTATGGTCTAAACTCCCCCCAAAGATGATCGCACGATGTAAAAAGCCCCAAGTGCCCGGCGGCTCCAGTTGTGACGCCGACGTTGACGGGCGTCGGTTGAGAGCTGGAGCCCGGGGTTTTAAGAATCTCCGGGTGGCGGTATCTCT